>CM061044.1:22218312-22404506 GCA_030762985.1 Adelphocoris suturalis | reverse complement strand
AAACAATATGTTAACATTATAGGAGACGAGGATCTGTCTGGGGGAGGCACCTAACGGCTCACCTGTTGTTTAGCGAGCTGGAACCAGGTCTTGAGGATGACTGGGAGCCTGGCTTGGTGGTAATGGACCGTCGTTTTGACGCTGATGAAGAGATCCGAGACGGACGTGGCGGACGGTGAAGGAGTCGCCGTTGAGCGCAGGACTTCCACGAAATTGTTATCGTAGTCCCCGCTGAGGGACCTCGGGGCCCGTTCCTGCCAACCAACCTCCTGGAACAAAGAGAATATGACACAAATATGACTTACTTATCAAGGAAAATGTGACTCCTCAAAGAAAATATGTCATCTCAAAGAAAATATGACTTCTCAAACGAGGGTAATATTGTTTCTCGACGAAACAACAGAAGTTCCAGACACGCAGCATGATCGTGTGAGCAAATTCCCGTAGATTATCGTTTTATATCGCTGATCCGAAAATAGACTATGATAAATAAAAAAATTACGTTTTTCAGTTTTAATCGTGAACTAACTCAAAATCAGGTGGAGAATCATGGGCAAAGTATTGCACATAAACTGAACCCATCTTGGCGTTCCAGGCAGGGTTGCCAGGTGGTATGGAGGAAAAAACCGAACATGGGGGAAAGTATAGACTAAAAATACTCACTCATTAAAAGATCATACAGTCATAAATTCCATGGATTCACAATATTGTTGTTATTCATTTTCTTGATGAATCCATGTTCCTGCCAAATGAGACCTGATATTTACCTTATAATCTATATTATGTTCTAATAAATACCGTTTGCCGACTATAATGGGTGGATTCAGATAAGCTTTGAACAAATTTTGAGTTGATCTAAGTCACTCAATTCTCATTCATATTCGCGATAGGTAAATGATTTTTAAAAGAATTCCTCAAAGAAACCACGTTAATTGAATTAAAATCATGTTTCTCCAATTTAACTCAACCAAGTTTGATTTTCGACCATATTTTAGGAATCAGTGTTCAATTTTCTAAAATACTCGTAATTATGTATTTTGATCTCGAAACAACATCAGCATAAACATGAACTGTTTTGAAAAATAAAAACTTGGTTGATAAATTTTAGCTGGAATATAAAAAACGTGGTCTCGGTCGCGGCAAGGCATGAGAGGGTGAATGAAGTTTTATCATGCTCGCGATAATTTTCAGCTTGACGAGTCCACACAACGTCCCAGGTGAGAAGGCGCGTAGTTTTAAAATAAAAAACCCGGACATATTCTGTTGTTATTAATGAAAACCGGACATGAAGCGTCCGGACTTTCAATTTTCGCCCGGGCGCTTGGATAAATAACCGGACTGTCCGGGCAAAAACCGGACACTTGGCAACCCTGGTTCCAGGCGCCAGAATGCGCTGATGCAGTCTATTACAACTCCTTACCCCAAAACATTGTTTCCAACAAGACTATGACATGTCAGCTGTCTTTGAACTGTCACTAAATGTACCTCATTTGTCCGTTTCAAGACTACCGATTACAATTCAAAATTTTAACTCGAAACGGTTTGATGAGTAAGTATTTTTTCTGCAAGAACATCTCATCTTGAGATAGCTGAGTGTTCACATCATGGTAAGTTACACTACTTTTATAATGCTTCCTTAAATACTATTGCATTTGGATATGTATCACTCCGACTGCACAAAGAAATCTCCAAATCATGTTTCCTTTAATACTATCTCATCTCAAAATTAGGGGTACAAAGGGATTGAAATATGGTTACAAAAGGGGGTAATCAAGGCGATAGTGTGATGTGAACACACATACTAGTCCTGTTGGCAATTTTATAAAAGAAAATAATGTAGTCAATCAAAGCGTAAGTTGTACGAGTATGTCTTAAGAGCAGGCTGTGGTGACGGCCATGTTTTCTGCTCCCATAAGGAATCAACGTTATTTTCCCGACGTCATAAACCCTCGAATCAGGCACCCATGATTTTTTTTTTTTTAAATCTTCAAGTGAAACCAATCTTTAGCAATCCGTCGAGGCGTTTTTTGAGAAAAATGTCACTAGAAGCTGCAATTCATCAACAAAACAGCCATTTATTACAATTAACAGCCATTATCAAAACTTTAAATAGCTCTCCTGAAAAATGAAATTTTCTGAGTTATCATAGTCTTTTTTCGGACCAACGATACTGTGTTACATTGTTTTGAAATTTTAGCATCTAGAATGTCAAGAAATGAGCGTTACCCTCGTTTTCGTTTTATCATATTAAATGAAAATAGATTCCATTCTATGAAATTAGATGCCATCCGCACTCTCCGACGTTGAGTATAGTTTTCTTTCTTTGGGTTTTCAAGGTTTGCAGTAGTGACGTCACACTGGTAGGCAGTGGGTGCTCAGGCAGGAGGGGCCCTTTGACCTCACCAGTGTGCGAAACTTTGAAAAATCGTAGAAAGAAAACTACTCATCGTAGGAGGATGCGGTTGATTCCAAACTTCTTAGGATGAAATTTTCTTCCATTTAAAAATAGTTAAAATACCATTTCGTACCCATGGGTAACGCTCATCGTTCACTGCCAGTTTTATCAGCAAAAAAATCGTTCTAAACTATATTCTGTGATTCAAAAAAGATTTTATGTTTTTAGCCTCTATTGCAGTTTTTTTGCCTTATTTATTAGCAAATATTATTGAAGTTTAATATGTTTTTCAGCATAATTTGGCACATAACTTTTTTATTGTTCTACTTCATTGTTGATAAACTTCCTTTGACTAAAATTCTGCTAAAAATATAAATTCAACTATTTTACGCAGTTTTCAGCCATTTTTAATAATTTTGTAGCACATATTTGAAATTTGACCAATTTAATGAGCTCAAAACTGCTAGCCAACGAACCTGCCTTTTCTTTTGGAAAGCTTGATTGTTTTACGAAAGAACGGAATTCCTAAGGAGAGTTATCGTTTGAAATGACATATACATAGCTATATAAATATTTATCATCATTTATCATAGAATCGAGAGAATGAATAAAGTAGGTACTGAAAGATCTCTACCCAATCTTATCCTCCCACCCTACAACAAGAAATGTTTATTCGGAAGCCCCTACACTAACATATCACTTGGAGACATACTCTCACACAGGCGGTCAGATAGACCAGAACCAGCTCCAAGAAAAGGGTTCCACCCATGCAAGAAGCGCCGTTGCAAGGTTTGCCCAACATTCCCAACTCATAACATGCAAAGGGTCAGCAGATTGCCAGACACCAATGCGTGTGTATGAGTTGATTTTTAAAGAGTGTCCTGCATTTTACGTAAGGAAGGCCGAAACTCAACTCAACTTGAGGGTCAACAATCATCGAGCGTCCGTCGTGAGTGCTAATGAAGACCTACCTGTAAGCCAACATGCCACAACCCATAACCGCGGCGTTTGATGAGTGTTTCGGCATAAAAGTCTTGAAAAAAATGAGACCCCACGAGAACAAGAGACTGCTTCATGAGTCAGAAAAAGTACATAGCAACGATTTGGATGCTTACAATTCTCCAGACCTCAATATGAAACGATGAAACGAAATCCAAAGTTACCGAAATTCCTTGTCAACGTCGTAAACAAAATTCCTACAGTTAATTAATTTCATTGTTAGTTTTAAAAGGCAAAAAGCCAAAATATAAAGATAGTTTTGTGACGGTTTTTGACATTTCATGTCTTTGCTATGGCACACAACCAAAATTTTCGTTATGTAACGTTACGTTACGTAACGAAATATGCTCAATGATTTTCTGATGATTTCCGCTTACAACCGAGTCGTTGCTAGGGAAATGGTACTTCGTCGTTTCTCATCCCACAAAATTCGTTGACCATTCGTTCGAAAGCTCTCGATTTATCCAAACATATTATGTTAACTACTGCGAAGTGCGTGGCCAACAAGCTGAGTTATGAGCATGGTTATATGAATAATTGTTTACACACAGGTGATCATTCTCAATGATTGATATTGTGAACATGATTGCAACCGCTTGTTAATTTCTGATGATATCATTGAGTTGGTGTTTCCATGATTTGATTCATCGAATATTGATCGTGATCCGAATATTGCGAGAACGGTTTGATTTGTGAAGCGGTGGGTTAAATCATTTTAACAGGTAATTTCTATACTTTACACTCTAGGAAGCTGTAATTTCGTATGTAGCCTCATTAGGACATTTACTTGGCGATGCCCAGGGGTCCGGATCAGCTGAGTGGCTTTAAGAGATTGCATACGAGTCTGCAACTAAAGACATGAAATGTCCCAATGTGTTGCAGACTCGTATGCAAGCGTTTCTTTTCTTTTCGTAGAAATAGACAAACGTTTTTTTGTTAAAATTCATTTTAATAAGTCCTTTTATTATTATTTTTTTAAATGAGAACGTCCATTTTTTATACCAGATTTGAATTTTACGTGAAATTTCATGAAGAAATGACCCATTAGTAGTTCTGTTATCTTTTCTAATTTTGTGATTATATATTAATTGCTATGCAATTCTTAGGCCGACCCCCAATAATTTTTTATGTAACGTCCGTGACGAAATTAAACGATGATTTTCACCGAGTAGTTGAGTAGTTGCTATAGATTGTGTCACAATTTCAGTGTTTTTCACGTACAACCCAGCCGTTGTTAGGGGAATGAAACTTCCGCAGTTTTCATCGCACAAAAATCGTTCGCCACTCGTTGGAAAGCGCTTGATTTATGTGATAAATGTTCACATTTCAAGCTACCAATTTCCCTCTCCTTACGTACCTGGCTACATTCCAAAACTAAGTTGATTTAGGCTAAGAATTACATAGCAAATTATCCACGTTTTCTACGCAGTAGAAAAAAGAAAAGATCCGGCGAGGCGCGAAGCGCCGAGTATAATATATATATATTTGTACTTATGAAAAATGATAAAATCCCGGAATCGTTTCAGAATGCCTCAAAACGGTTTGACAAAGTAAGTTTTGAAAATTGTTGGAGCCATTAAAATAGCATAATTTTCCACAAAAATGAGCAAACAAGACACAGATGGTATCCGCATTATTCTAAGAACGGTATTGATTTGTACACATCAATTTGTACATATTAAACCACTAAATCTCGCACTTAATTACGCATTAACGCGTACCTAGGCAAGTTTTGCTGATACCAAACCAATATTTTCTGAACCGAGTAAATAGACTTTTTTTTAAATAGGGTAAAAAGCAAATTTTGAAAATTTCTCAGAATTTTACTTTTTTTTCATTTATCTGATATCGGGACAAAAGGAGGTTAGAGGTTGAGCTCAAAGCTCTAACAGAATCCAACGTCTTTAGGACTTTCTTGTTTTCAACAAGTTGTTTTTATTTTTTGTTTTCCCAAAGGTACACCCGCAAAAAATTCTTCGTCTTAATAGGGTGCTAATCGACATTGTTGGTTGTCTGCCCGACCCCCACAATATTGTCCCTTGTGCGGTAGGTATGCGCTAACGAACAGCCCCCTTAGCGAACCATAATGGGAAAACGCTATCTCTCACTCGGTAGCATCGAAGAGACATTTCAAGAGTGATTCTCGGAACAAGAAGAGCAATTTTCAGGGTTGTTCGGAGAATGGTCCTTATGGCGGTATCAACTGAGGTGAGGGTAACTTCAAACAGACAAGAACTACAACCTTCGACTTAGTAAATATTTTCACAATTTTCACAAGAAGGTAGTCTATATTATACCAACATTATTGAACTGACAGCGTGCTTTTGAAAAGAAGGATTAGTTCCACCTTGGAAAATCCCTATAACCCTATGTAGGTAAGTATATTATAAAAGAGAAAATTGTTTTTTCTCTAGAAATGTTCAAACGGTTCCACCGATTCCTATGCGGATGGGCGCAAATTCCGTAATAGCGCTATATTACAATATATGGGTAGTAAATACAGGTGTCCCACATTATGGACCGCCCAACTTGCAACAAAAAGTGCCTCAGATCTTTTTTTTTAGAGGCTTTGTTTCCGAGTTATTTCAATTTTAAGATTTTTTTCGTGTTTTTGACTTTATCACACTAAAACGGCACAAAAACGCACAAACGCCCAACCCCCCCCCCCCCCCCCCCCCCAAACCCACAACGCCCCCAAAACGCACTGTAAATAAAAAACGCTGCAAATTATTTCACAAAGGTTTATTATTTTTTCAATTGAGTTTGATCGTAGTTTTAGTTGGCGTACGTCATAAGGCCCGTCCAGACTCCTCGGCAAGTCCTATTTCGAGTTGCCACAACCTATACTTCTATAATTATATACGTATGTTTATATTTCTCGATTTGAGCTCCTATCTATTCAAATAATCATTGCCTTAATAATATCATTATCAAAGTACGTACGAAAAGTCGAGAGGATTTGTTATTAAATATGCGTAGGCAAAATATTGGTATCAACACACAAATATGACCTAAAAAAAACATATATTCATGACTAGAAGGAACATGAAATTCGAAAGCATTACAAGTGTAGGAAGTTTTCCACGCCACCCTGGAGGTACCCCCTAGGTCTCGTTACCTCACGACCGGTGATTCACCGCCCTATTACGCTTACACTCATATTTTTACACTTACACTTACACTCATATTTTTCCATCAATATTCATTTGAAAGTTGTACATTTTGAGATGAGTGAATTTTGTCCTAACATGAGAATAATAATTATTAGGTTGTGCTGTTGTGGTCGTGCATGATCTGGTCCTAAAGTGTTCTGTTGCGAAGTCCTACTGCCCATTGTTATCCTAACCGTATAATATTAGCTTGCGCAGTTGTCGTTGAGCAGGTTGGAGTTTTAACACGTCAGTCTAACACTCAAAGCTTCGAAAAATACACTTTTTCGCCCGTTTTTGGCCCATAGCATCTATGCGAGTAAAGCGATCGGGATGGTTAAACGTTAGGACCAACTAGACCCCAAGTGGAGTCTATATGCGAAAGAACGGGTTTTTTAAGTCAATTCTTGGGCCTTAAAATAAGGGCATCGTTGGAAAGAGCGTTAAATTTTCCATCTTCCTGGTGCCTCGCAAAAAATATTTCTGGGGTCCTGATGGGTGAAAAATCAACTCGTAAAGTGATTTTTGTCAAATTGGCAAAATCTCATATATTTCATTTGGTTGTTAGGGTATCAGTTTTACATGGTTTTTCACGGGCATTAACACCACAAACTGCGCCAAGATCTCAGCTTTCCAAAGGTGCGGTCAATTTTACTTTTATTTTGCTAATTGGGAGAGGAAACAGTGTTTTAATGTTTAAAAAAACATTGTTTTTTCAATGAAATCGAGCGTTTTCTTGAAAAATTACCTTCAATGAAAATACGAGTTTGGGGTCGGTTTCTACGTATTTTTTACGCTGAATCAAATGGTAACACTTGCATAGGTAGGTACCTCCCCAACCCCGTTTTAACCAAGTTTCACTTTTTAAATCACAAATTTGAGTTCATTTGGTATGATAAATTTTATGCGTATTTAATGGTGAAACTAGTAAGCTAAACTGTAAAACTAGATTAAAACGGAGTTGGGGAGATATGCACGTATTACCATTCGATTCAGCGTAAAAAAATACGTAGAAACCGACCCCAAACTCGTATTTTCATAGGTCATTTTTCAAGAAAACCCTCAATTTCATTGATAAAACAATGTTTTTCAACATTGAAACACTTTTTTCTCCCCTAATTAGTAAAATAAAAGTAAAATTGAACACACCGTTGGAAAGCTAAGATCTTGGCGCAGTTTTTGGTGTTAATGCCCGTGAAAACCCATGGATAACTAATACCCTAAACAACCAAAAGAAAAATCTGAGATTTTGCCAATTTGACAAAAATCACTTTACGAGTTGATTTTTCACCCATCAGGACCCCAGAAATATTTTTTGCGAGGCACCAGGAAGATGGGAAATTTAACGCTCTTTCCAACGATGCCCTCATTTTTTATTTTAGATGCGTTTTGAGGGAGTTGTAGCCGTTTTAGTGCGATAAAGTCGAAAACACGAAAAAAATCTTGAAATTGAAATAACTCGGAAATAAAGCCTCTAAAAAAAAGTCTACGGGACACTTTTCATTGCAAATTAGTTGAAGAAACGACTCCTGAAGTTGGGCGGTCCATAACGTCCATAGACCCTGTATAGCCTGTACAGGGTGTATCAGACACGACTCGCCAAAGTTCAGGGATCGATTTTACAACTAATTTGCAACAAAAAGTGCCTCTTAGACTTTTGTTTAGAAGCTTCATTTCCGAGTAATTTCACTTTTATGATTTTTTTCATGTTTTTAACCTTATGTCACTAAAATGGTCATAACTCCCTTAATTTGATAAGTAAATTAAAATTTGATTACACCGTTGAAAAGAGCGTTAAATTTCCTATCTCCCTGATGCAAAAACAAGAATTTTTGAGCAGCTCCAATAGCTGAAAAATGAGGCCAAAGTCATAATTTTGAGAATTTGACAAAATTTCACTGTTTTGAATCCGCTTATTGAGTTTTTTACTGTAGTGCTTTTAAATTCCCATCTTCATGAAAACTAACGTAGATTTTCAACTTTCCAACGGTATAATCAATTTTTATTTCACTTCGCTAATTAGAGAAGAAAAGTATGTTAGTATGTTGAATAACATGGTATTTTCTATAAAATCGGCGGTTTTTGTGAAAAATTACCCTCTAAAAAAATTTGGGGCCAGTTTCCACGTATTTTTTTACGGTAAATCGAATGGTAGGTAACACTTACAGATCTCCCCAACTCTGTTATAACAGAGTTTTACACTTCTGCTCCGAATTTTTAGTGTAAACAAACGCCCAAAACTACATCAAGTTTCAGTCGAATCCCGATGAAATTTTTAGGCATTGTGCGGGTTAGCACCTAGACGGTCTCCTATGATTTTCAATGCCGTCGAATCAACAGTATTCTGTTCGCATGCGCAAACGGGAATTCATCATAACATCGATTTCTCATCATCTGTTGGTTGGATTTCGTTCAAACTCGGCAGGTAATTGGGTGTATATCCTAGAAAGATGCCCTATGAATTATACCGCAATTTGTAGAGTAATTACCGTTGCGTATGCGCGAAACTAATATCGATTGACATAAGCAAAACTCCGAGTCTAATGGAAGGATTTTGATGAAATATTCAGGGATTGTGCGGGATGGCTTGTAGACGGTCCCCTATAACTTTAATTTCCGTCGCAAAATAGTAGTCTGTGCGCATGCGCAAACGTTAATTTATTATAAAATCAGTTTTTTATCATCTATGGGTCTGATTTCGTTCAACTTGGGGGAGTAGATGAGTATGTATACCAGGAGTATTCCCTATGAATTATATCGCGATTGATAGAGTGATAGGCCCATGAGCAAAACTAAAATCGTTCGACACAGACAAAAGACAAAACTACACACAGACAAAACTACCAGACTAATGGACCGAATTTTATGAAATGTTCAAGGATTGTACGGTTTAGCTCCTAGACGTTCCCCAATAAATTTCATGCTATTGTATTAATAGTATTCTGTGCGCATGCGCAAACATTATTTTCTTATCAGGTCGACTTATTATCAGTCCTTTCGACTAGTATTTGTTCTTTAACTAATTTTATACGTCCGTGTTACAATGTGAGAGGAAGCTTTACTGCGCACCCAACTTTTTTCTTTTTTTTCTCGAAGTTATGAATTCCACAATACCGACAAAGTAGCGGAGAAATAAGGGGGTAGTTGGAAAGCCGGCACCGCACTTGCTTGTTGATACTGCTCCTCCAAAATTTATCAGAACCTTCAGATGCAATGAAAATGGATCGAAAACACACAACATTGAAATTCACTCAGCAACTCATTAGCAAATTTTAGAAAAAAATAAAGCTAGGTACCTATTGCAATAGCGACAAAAATTTTAAAATCAAAATTTTTCAAAATTTAATTCGTCAAAATCCGTTTTGCGGCATTCTGAAACAATTACTGGATTCTAACATTTTTCATATAAGTATATATATGTCACTCCAGACGATAACTCTCCTTAGAATTGAAATAAAAATTCCTTTCTAGCTCAAAAATATCAAGCTTTCCAAACGAAAGGATGAGTTCGTTGGCCAGCACTTTTTGAGCACGTTAAATTGGTCAAATTTCAAAAAATGCTAAAAACAAAAAAACAAAAACCTCACTAAAGAAGATCAAAAACTGTTGAATCTATCATTTTTAGCAGAATTTCAGTCAAAACAACAACGATTAACTAGGAAGTTAAAGAAAATTTTGCACAATATTATGCTGAAAAACGTATGTACTTAAGGCTCATTAATATTTGCTTAAAAAAATCTACAAAAACTGCAAAAAAAAATCTGAAAATCTAAGACCTTCTTTGAATTGCTGTATTTTATTTAGTAGGTACCTGTTTTCTTTTTTCTTTTTTTTTTTGCCATAAAATTGGTTTTCAACTATTTCTTTACTCAAGTGGTTCAAATTTCAATACAATTCAATATATTTCTATACCAAGTACGAAAGGTGGTAATTTAAGAAAATTCGCTCATAAGACCATGCTGCTTGACTGGGACTTTCTATTGCTAACTTCACTCCGGTCTATGTTGGCATTTGAAATTCGTAAGTGAACTAGTAATTACATCAACCGATTTTAGAACGCGAGGAATGTAGGTGTTTTGTTGAGGTGAGCGCCTACCTGGTTGGTCGCAACGTCAAGATTATGCTGATTCGTCTTTTGAAGAACGAGAAGAGCTGTGGACAGCAGGATCGTGCCCAGAAGCAGCAGCTGGAGATACCTCTTGAAACGAGGCATTGTAGGGAGACGGTCCCCGACGTTTGTCATTTAACTCCGCATTGCCGCCGAAACTGCGAGTAGGTAAACGAGATTTACGAAAAACAACGAGCGAGATAAAAATCAAAATACGCGTGAGGACCGAATAAGCGACTGGCGGACAGACATGTTCAGAAGGAGACGGTCTTCTGGGAGCTTCCCCCACTCCAGGGGCTCTTGGGACCTGTTGATGGAGAGGTGGGAACGGAGACCGGCCATTGAGGAGAAAGTCGGATTAGCTCAACAGGTTAGGGACTTACAGCGAAATCTATGGAGGGAGTTGCGAACTATACGCCCAACCTGAACACCTGTATCAAGCAAGCGTGGGCACGGAAAACCATTTTTTTTAGAATAGAATAGAATATTCTTTAATGTACTTCTTAAGAAGATAATAATTACGATCAGCATGAAATTTCCTATACCTAAGAATTGCTGATGAAATGATTGTCTCATAATTATGATGAATGTCTCATCAATATCTTAGTGCATGATTTGGTCCAGTTTTCCTGTAGTAGACAACCGCTAAATTTTCGCCTACCATCAGGGCTGAAGAGCTGGGGTTAGTCTCATTTAACACTAAATTTAACTTTCTAACATTTTTCTGTTAGCCAAATAAATTGTGAGCGTTGTAAAGGGATGTACCTATTTGGTTAAATATGTTGAAAAACGTTTTTTTCGGTGTTTTCACCAGAAAATATATTTGGTAGTACCTATGTATTGTTTTGAGTAAGGAGGGTGTACCTATTCAAAATCAGCACAAAATGTCCCATAAGAATCGATTGTAATATTGCCATGTCCAGAAGAAACGCATTTCGCTCCACTGTTGGCCTTATGGCCGGATAATCCGAAATTAACTACACAAGGGAGTGGGGGTGGAGCGCAGGAGACGCACGCCTCCTCCTCGGACCTTGGTAAATACTTAATTGCTACTTTTCCCTCCATTCTGACGTAAAAGCATTTACTCTAACTCCCGCACCACACATTGTAACGAACAGGTGAAGTTAGCTACATTTTTGGGCGACGGTCCACATTTCCGTTAATATTGGTCGAATTGAGTCCTAATTTCGCACATATACCTACTCATCTCGCAATGTAGCACCTCCTAAAGGGGTAAGAAGTAGCTTACCGACACCGGGGGCGGCATTGGAAGGGGCTGAGGCGGTTTTACGGACTTTCTGTGAGTGTACCGCGGAAATAACCATCAGAATCGGTTTCAGCACCCCAAAAAAATCCTATAACATTATTTTTATTTATTCTGGCAGGGAGAAGAGTACATTTAAATTTGCATATTTAACCGGCAGGTAATGAATAAGTGGACTAATGGAATCTTTTCCAGTGGCAAACACTCTATGGTTATTTCCGCGACACACTCTTAAGAAGTCCGTAAAATCGCCCCCAGCCGCCTCCACTGCCGCCCCCGGTGTCGATACGCTGCTTCCGACCCCTTTCGGAGGTGCCACAAGAGCTGAGTATTTGTGCGAAATTAGGACTCCGACTCAGTCGACCAATATTATCGGAAATTACTTCACCGAGCTGCATTTCAATACTACCTATACCTATATTATTGAGTCCAAATATAAATTTGAATATTAAAATGTTTGCAACTGTGTAAAATATTTAATCAATAAGTATTAGGACCTATGCTTCTGTTGTACAATAGTGTACCTAACTATTATTACCTGATCCCAACTATTTACCGGGCTTTAAAAAAAATTCACAAGTTTTTAAGGCGATTTTGGCTGTAACAACTGATGTTCTTTATAAATTAGCCCTTCACCGCAGATTTTTCCCTGTAATTACACTCATAATCATAATTTTTCCTGTGCTAACTGCCGTAATCTTATTTTTTTCTGTGATTAATGACGTAATCTTAGTTTTTTCTGTGATTACAATAATTGTAATCCTTATTTTTTCTGTGATTACAGTCATAATTAAAACCTCAGATGTGATTTTGGGCCACAGGTACTAACTCCTGGCAACCCTCTCCTCAGTGCTTTAGACAGTCCTACTGATATAAGCCTCTGCTTATGCACAAACATGAAGTAAGTATAACACGCATAACATTCACAATTTACATCTGATTTTAATGATTTGTTAAGGTGTTATACAGGCTAGTATCTAGAACGGGGATGCACTAACGTAAAATCCTTGCAACATGCATAACATTTACATTTTTCATCCAATTTTGAAGAGATTTTCAGGGGTAGTGTGGGCTAGCCTTTCGATAGTCCCACGATAATTTAATTTCAACCCAACCAATTGATGCTTCAGGTCTGGACGTGAAATTCTTGCAGCGCGTGTAACCCCTGAAAATTGCATTAAAAATCAGATGTAATATGGTGAATGTTAAGCGTGTTATACGTATTTCATGTTTATGCATAAGCAGAGGCTTATTATATCAGTAGAACTGTGTTTGGACCGTCTAAAGTACTGAGGAGTGGGTTGTCAGTCGTTGATACGACCCAAAATCACATCTGAGGTTGTAATTATGATTGTAATCACAGAAAAAAACACTGCAAATTATTACACAATGTTTTATTATTTCTGTGATAGATAGCCCTTCCACGCAGATCATTGGTCTATAATTATTAAACCCAGTAAGCAGTATATATATGATCAGAATATGGCGCATCGTGTCTCCGAGAAGGGTTCACACTTTTACAGTTCCAAGTTTACAGTTCCTGCTGCCTTGTTTTAAAGAATAAAGATGTTATATTCGATGCTCGTTTCATGAAGGAGCTAAACTCAATCACTAAAAACAACTTAAGTTCGCATTTCACCAGAAGTTTGTTTTCTACTGCTCTTCTACTCACGAAATGGCGACGACGGGCGACAGCACGATGCGGACACAGCAGCGCTGATGATTTTTCCCTTAAGCACTTCTGGAAATCTCCGAGTTTCCCAAGAACATTCTGACACTAACCAAGTCAATTCCCGATTGATCCCCGAGGACACCTACACAGTTTGTAGGGCTACCGAAATTCAAACGCACAGATCAGTAAATTGGCTGAGACAGATTAGTAATTTTTTCTTCTGCCTCTCGGGGGGGCGGCTTTAATCCTTACCTGCTACCCAGATATAAGTAGACACGAGTAGATAGGTAAATAAGAATGAGAAAAATTAACAACACATTCGATCACTTTAATTGTAAAAATAAATAAAACCTTCAAGGTAACATTTAAGGCACGAGTAATACATAGGTAACTGTTTTTGAATCAGGTACAACTTTTCTTTTGATAGACCAACGATGTAAACAAGTTAAGTAGGTAGGAAGTGGCTACCAATTGAAAAAGGAGAAAAGATTATGAACAACAATAAAATCTAAACGTAGATTTAGGATGAACTGTTAAAAGTTGGTATAGGGTAGGTACCTACAGTACGTACAGCGAGTAGGTACCTACTGATAATTTATTACTATTAGGTTATACGACAATTTAAAATTCTTGAATTCTATAGCAAACTCAACCAGATAATAATGAGGAGTACCTATAAATATTAGCGAGGCCAAAAATCCTCAAAATACAAGCGCTTGGCGCCATCGTAATACTTGGCGGTAAAATAAAATATGTAGGTAACAATAATGTAGGTAGGTAACTCAAGTTTGGACTAGACACCTTCTAAGAGCTAAGAAATTATTAACAATTCCTACATTAGTTGACGGTTTAGTTTATTTATTTTGCTACTTATCAAGGACACAATGGAATCACTAATTCGTTTTCGTTGATGAATCTGGCTTATTCGTTTTCGTTGACGAATCTGTCTTATTTTTCGGCTTGTACAGAACAGTTTTCTCCAAATCAGTGTGTTTCATATAGGCGAGGAATGTGGTCCAGATAAAACTGCAGAAACTGACGAACACAATTCTGTTATTCTCCGGGATAGTCGTGTAATTTATAGTTTGAAGAACAGGCCATACGCACACTCCAACCTAAATGGACAAGAACAGAGATTCAATGAAGGAGAAATATGAACAAATTGAACATAAAGAGCAATCAGATTGTCAGGATAAAGAAATAATATATTCTTTCCTTATTCATATGGCACATAAAATAAATGGAAATATATTTTACGTAGTATATAGATAGGTAGATAATTGAAAAATTATTGATAGATTATATGAAGAACACACGGAAAAAGTGGAAATATCACTTTTTCCTCTTTTTGAGATAATAGAAATTCAAAGTTTGGGGCTGTATGGAGGATCCAGGAGTACAACTAAGAAAATGATTTTTCATCGTTTACTGTAGTGAAAAACAATAAAATTACAAAAAAATTGACCAGAATTGCATTTTTCTTACACAATTTTACTAAGCACAAAGCGTACTACTAAAATGTAGGTTTTTCAGTGTTTTCCCCCGTTGGTGTTGCAAAATACCAATAAATGAACATCATTACGAGGTTCAGTACGAAAAAATACTTCAAAATCATGTATTACATGCGGCTATTGATTATATTCAAAAAACGCAGTACCAATTTCACATTTATTACACTTTTAGAGCGAAATGGCGCCCGTTTGCGCGCACTTAAAAAATCGAGCGACGGGTCATTTCTTCACAAAATTTCACGTAGAATTCAAATCTGCAATAAAAATAAAAAAAGTGGTTCCCATTCAAAATAACGAAGTTGATGTCAATTGTGCACGTTTGCGCACGTGCGCAATTTAGTAATTTTTGAGATCCTTACAAGAAAAACATTAAGATTGAAGAAAAATTATTTTTTGACCCATTATTAACGATTTTAGCGGAGGGGGGGGGGGGGGGTTGTGAACACCCAGTATTTAAGCGTTTCAAACTGTAGGATTCGTTTCAGAATGCCTCAGAACGGATTTCAATGAAGAAAGTTTCGAAAATTTTGATTTTACATTTTTTGGAGCAATTCCAATTGTCTACAAAAATTCACTAAAACTACAAAAAAAAAGTAAAACTCCAAATATTTGTTTGAATGAAAAAATATTATTCAGAAAAATGTCTTCTTTTTTGCCATAAAATTGATAGTTAACAATTTTTTGTGCATACAAAGCGCTCAAATTATAAAACAATTTAACATAAATATAATAATGCGATCATGCTGCATGAATGGAACTTTTGTTATATGTCTGGGATAATTTCACAAGTTTTCTCCACATAGGAATGAAATTACATTTTACTATTCCTCTCAATAGATATTCACCTCAAAATAACAACATCGAGATACTAGGAAGGCGGATGATTAAGGGAACATTGGTCAACGTCAAGCAGATAACCTATTAAGGTTACACATCAGTGGAATCAGCCAGAAGCAGAGAAGACTTGTGAAACCATTAAGAAAATACTCCACATTGTACCACACTATATATTTTCATCTAATCACACAAGATCAATCATTTCAGAATTTTTACCACGCAGAAATTTACACATTTACGACATTGTTGAGAGGGCATTCAAGCAACTAAGGTTTACGTAATCTTCCCTTGATAGATTTGGTCCTTATCGTTGATAGCGATAATAATATTTACTATCGTATTCAAGCTTTAGTATACGGAGTACTTCAGTAAAATCAGTTTTTTTAAAACTTTATTGTACATAGTACATAACAGTTTTGCTGGAGTATATATAAAAAATAACATGTAACATGTGTAGTGATCCCCACCCAGTGGTGGTCCACTTGAACATATATACGAATGATAATTCAAAACAATTTTCATGTAACTTAAACAATAAATAGAATTTATGAATAATTAACACAGTTAAAGTTCGTTAGCTTGCAAGCCTAATTAGGTTATTTTAATCATCAATATTTTAAATGGGTAACTGAAGAATCATTTTGCATATTATGTCAGGATGGAGCCAGGTCAGATTGCCGTTTCGTTGCGAGGTGGGGGAGGGTTTTCGATTATGTTTAATAGAAGCTCGTTGGAGTCGTTCCTCAATCGTTTGTGATGGCGTTTGTAATTATTCTACAAGACATCTTTCACCTCGGGTATCCCAGATCATTGTGTATGTTGCTGTTTTTAACATAACAGGGTGCTCCCATTATCAGCCTAAGAATCCTGTTTTGGATCGTGCGGATTCTTTTTATTTGTGAATCAGAAGCTGATTCCCAAATTACACACCCATACTGCCAGACAGCCCGGAGAAGCAGGAGGTATATCAATTTTTTCGATTGAAGATTGAGTGACGGGCTAATTAGCAAGTGTTTAAGAGCGTACATCATACGAGCTCTGGTTTTTTGAACTGCCGCCGAAATGTGGGCGTTCCAGGTCAGCCTTGAGTCCAGCAGCAAACCCAGATATTGAGTGTCAGAAGAGTATGGTACCACATAACCTCCAATGGTTAGCTGAGATTTTCCCCAATTCCTTCGGTAAGTTTTTATTAAAAAAAAAACTGATAACATCAGTTTAGAATTAAAATATTAGGATCCAAGCTACTGAGTTATCCAGAGCAGCATATTTAGCATCTTGAACAGAACAGTAAATTACTACCTGAAGGAAGGAATTCCTTTCCAACTTTCACCAGGTATCGGGGCACGGAGTTTCCTTCCAGGGAGGAGGGGGCCGAATCGTATCAAATTTCGCAGTACGCTTTTCTTTCAATCCAGGTAGGTACCTACTTCTAATCATGGGATACCCACAACATTGCTTATTCACAATTCACAAGCAACGAAGGAAAGTACCTACTCCATTCACTATACTCTAGACCAGACCACCTAAGATTCACAAATGTATGATGCAACATATCAACAAAATTTATTTTCATAATTGAAATCCAATTTAAAAATCAAGAAAAGGGGAAAGCGCTGAGGACGTTCTGTCATTGACTAACTAGTTTGTGGCGTCACAGTTTCCGAATCCTGATTGAAGATGGCCATTCCCACTCTCGAACCAACTACGCTAAATTAAACCTTGTTTTACTCGTTACTTTCTTTGATTCTTTTTATTACATTGTTGTGATTTTGAGTTTGAATTAAAGGTTCCAAGTCGGACTTTGACTCAAGCTAACAAGAACCCTACATGGATCGAAGATTATTTAGAAATGGTAGAGGAGAAGAGATTCATCCTGGTACGTAGATTCCAGTGGAGTGAGCAAGGATTTGCCCTGGTGCAAAAAGTCCCATGGAGTACTTGGAAAGTGACCCGAGACCCTGAGGACCCCTTTGATAAAAGGAAGGAAGGAAGAAAACATTGGGTGTTGGCAGGATGAGCCGTGAATTTTAAATACAGAATGATAAAAAACGATCTCATTCTGTTCTTGGAACAGTTCCGACAAACCATAAAGAAGCGTGGTTTTTTCTAAAGATATTTTGTGCCTATGTGATGAACTGGGTTCGAAAAACCATTTTTACTACAGTTTTGAGGCTCTAACGAATAACATCAACAACGCAGGGGGGCTGGTCCCTTGCTTTCTTACCCGATAGTTGGTGCATTAATTACGCACAGTGAAGGGTCCTCACATAAAACCACGAAAGTACGGGTGAACAATTAGTACCACACATGCGTGAGCTGGACCATCCGTGCTTACTGCTATGTGAACGATTGACTTGACAATTATGCCCACTTAGAGCATAGCTCACTGCTACCATGCAGGCTACCAGCTAGGAGCTACTGTATACATGCTGGTAAGGATTGATGCTTTAATTCAACATAGTGATCAGCGACCATCCAGACTCCCGTGTGCTTTTCCCCTAAAGGGTATGAAATACAATCATCTCTTCATTTTCAGGAAATACTGGAGTGCGACCTCCTTGAGGTCCTACTAGCGCTCCTATCGGGCAATGCTTCAAACCTCGACCACCCGATCTCCAACACTGATTGAATCATCTGTTATAAAACCAATAGAATTCTCACTTTACGAAATCGAGTTTATAATCACTTTCATCTAATTAATTTTCAGTTCGTGGGTCAGCTCTAAATAAATACAGAAGGACTTGTAAAGTGAAGGAGTTTTATTCAATTTAATTAATCCCAAAAACCAGACTTTCAAGAGCACCTTCTGTCACAAAAAATTCTTAAAATAAAAAATAGATTAGTTGGACAAATAGATCAGAATGCTGTACATAGTTTGGTGGTCTAGGTGCTCACAAGCTCGCATCTCAAAAATATAAAATATCATAAATCAATCCTTTTAGTAAAGTACAGATTAACTGGACAAATGGGTAAGAATGATTTGTATATTTTGGTGGTCTGGAATGTTACGCTCCAGGAAAATAACTCTCACGGTCAAAGAGGTTTGGTAACCCTGTCTCATAGCTCTGATTGTTGGAGTGTTACAACTTCGGGCAAGTTCAAACTCCTTTCGAGGTATCAAATATTTTTGGGCTGTTACAGTGGCGCAGTCGGTAGGACTCGAAAACATACAAAACAATAAATAATTAAATCCCTCTCGAGCCAAAAGACTGTAAACATCACATTTCCTGTCGTTATCACCTTTCACTTCCTCAATCACTTGAGTCAAAACACTGTGACAATGACCTCGCTCGACTGCTGACTTGTTCCAGCAAGCATCTGCTGAGCTAGCGGCCTACAGTTTCACTTTGTCATTCGTTCGACCCCAAACCAGCAGAGACGGCTGGTATTTGACTCCGGGGAAATGTTACGCTCCAGGAAAATAACTCTCACAGTCTAAGAGGTTTGGTAACCCTGGCCTCATAGCTCTGATCGTTGGAGTGTTGCAACTTCAGGAAATTTCCCGTAGTTGTAACGACGGGAGTTTGAACTCCTGTCGAGGTATCAAATATTTATGGGCCGTTACAGGATGCTCGCAAGCTCGCATCTCAAAACTACAATAAAATCCTAAATCAACCCTTTTAGTAAATCCAGATTAATTGGACAAATAGATCAATATGTTTCAAAGGCTTAAATCGAAGCAAAAAAATTAGTACCATGTTGAAATCGAACATGGGACGTTCCACTCAGAAGCTCCTGATGCAAACCACTTGACAACGATGGACCTTACCTGACTAGGAACGATCACAGTACTTCACTAAGTGCGGTCGAGGTTTGAAGCATTGCCCATTAGGAGCGCTAGAAAGTCGAGCTCCAGGCTCTTCATCTTTTTCCGCTATTTCTTCTCCAGCACTAGGCAACGAAAGAGAAGAATTTGCTTTAAGAATTTAAGTGTGCATTTCAGTAGGTTAGAGATTCCCGAACATTTACAATGAGATTACTGTATCTCATACCCTTACATTATTGATTGTTATCTGTTAGACCCACGCCCCCTTAGACCCAGTATTTAGAAACAGAGGTAAAACTAGTGGCAGCAGCCCCGGGAGGTTTAGTCGAGGCAGAAGATATCTATGAAGCGTAACTGAAACACAAGGCAGGGTTAGGACAGCTGCCCCTGGTATTAGCAAGCAATTTTACCTTCTCCAGGCGAACATTTCGTAATTGGCGGGCCGGAAAACAAATTGGGATGGTGGCAACGCTCGCGGTTTTATTGGTAGTTCACACTGACTTTAGCATCACTCAAACCGTCGGTCAATTGTTTCACGAGAGCCTTGATTTTCCAGTGGCCGTCGTAGCCAATCAGAGAGCTTACCTCGGCAAAACGCATAGGTACCCCTGCAGTCGCAGCTGGAGCAGAGAGATAACCTCCGTTCTAGTTACGCCTTATTACCAACATTTGCACGGGTAACCCCTGCCACCCGTTCTAGATAACTGGCCTTAGAAAAATGTTTTTTTTTAAAGTTCAATCCAGTATACCTCTAGAAAAAACCCGTGCTTCATTAAGGTTCATCATCACTATGCAAACGGAATGAGAGATCGCAATTCTGACTTCACCATAGTATTCAGCGCTTCAAAACCTTCAAAATGAGGTGTCACTCGGAAATAAATTGAGAGAAATATTTTCCAAGTACCCTATACGGGTCCTTGTGTAGGTAGTTTAAAAACATTTGGATTTTTGTATGATTTATTTGGTTAAATCGTAATATCTGGCACTCCAAAGGCGCTCTCGGGATTTCACTTCGATAACTCAAAAACGGTGGGGGAGGTGGTTAATTTTGGACACCCTATATATCCATGTTACAGAATACGGATACGAGAAAAATGCGTCACATCCAACTTGGCAGACATTTTTCCTCATTCGTAGAAAATGAAGGTATCGCAATAGCTCTAAAAATTTTAAAATCAAATCTTTTGAAAAATCTTTAAGGAATCCGTTTTGAGGCATTCTGAAACGATCCCTGAAGTTTAATAATAATTTACGTTCAATTAACAAGAGATATTCTTGTAGGAAATTTAACGCTGAACACACCTATACCACATAATATGATGGGTCTGAAAAGCCTCCTTAACGTGACTTTTAACGGTAAAACCCCATTTTTTAGCTGTTTTTATGCAAAAGACACGTTAAGGAGGATTTTCAGACCCATCAGATGTGGTACAGGCGTGTTCAGCGTTAAATTCCCAACAAGAATATCACCTTTTATATAAACATAAATCATCCTGGAATTTCAGAGATTTTTTCAAAGATGCAGATGCCGTACCTCAAAAATTAGACATCTACGTGAAAAATGGGCTTCAGATTCGGATTCAGTATCCTCGAAAACCCCCAGGACCAGTACCAGTTTCGTGATGGCACGAATTTGATTTTTTCCCCTCCCAGTGTTATTGACTAAATTAAGTTAAATTGTCGTTGAGGAATTTGAGTGAAAAGAAATTGTTAACTATCAATTTTATGGAGAAAAAACTCATTCTAAATAATATTCTGCGATTCAAATAAGATTTTGGATTTTTAGCTTTTTTTGCAGTTTTTATCAATTTTTCGACAAATATTAATGGAATTTAAGTACATTTTTCAATGAAATTTTGTTCATACATTTTTAATGTTCTAAATCATCGCTGATAAACTTCATTTGACTAAAATTCTGCTAAAAATATAAATTAAAACAATTTTTAGCTTTTTCAGCCATTTTTAGTGATTTTTTTTAGCAAAATTTTTAAATGTGACTTATTTAATATGCTCAAAAAATGCTGGCCAGCGAACTCGTCCTTTCGTTTGGAAAGCTTGATTTTTGACGCAAGAATGGAAGAACGCAAGACAATTTTTTATCTCAATCCTAAGGAGAGTTATCGCCTGGAAGGGCAAACACAAATATATATATGTATATATATATTATATATATATATATATATATATATATATATACACTCTACAATTCGTTTCAGAATGTCTCAAAACGGGTTTCTATTCGAAAGAAAAATTTCGAAAATTTTGATTTTAAATTTTTAGAACCATTGCAATCGCTTCATTTTCTATTAAAAGTCGCTAAAAGCTGCCAAAAAAGCTAAAAATCTGAAATCTTTTGAATAGCAGAATTTTATTTAGAAAGAGTCCCCCCCCCCATAAAATTTGTAGTTAAAAATTTCTTTACACTCATAGTAGAGAACTCCCAAAGAACCCAGTGAACACACAAAATCTTAATTGGTAAACTTTTAAAATTTCCTACAAAAATTCGCTACAACCTGAAAGTGGATTTCAGAGTCGGCTAGCCACATAGCAAGGCCGAATAAACAGTTCAACCCTCAACTTTGGCTATTTCCCGCGATTATGTGTAAAAATAAACGAGCGCAACGTCCAGCCTTGCCGAGCGTGGAGGTCACTAAGGGAGACAGTTGGGCCACATGGCACACGTGTGATCAGGATGACAAACCACGAGTTTCGCGAAGAACCTATTAATAGGAAATAGTCATAGAATTTTACCTTGTACGTCGGGAGGAACTTGTCGGACACCTCTTTCTTGGCCGCTTCAATACCTTTCAGCTCCAGCAGTGTCATTCCGAAATAAAAGCTGGTCATTGCGAAAGGTGTGTAGGTTACTTGTTCTACAAGCGCCTAAAATTCACACAAAGTATTAGGAAAATAGTATAACACCGCAATATATCACACTAAATCAGCTAGGTAGGAATCAACCAACAACTCGTGAACATTTTCAATTACATAATTTCCAGATTAAATTCAACATTCTCCATATTGAATCCAATATTTTCCAAATTGAATTCAATATTTTCTTAATTGAATTCAACATTTTCCAAATTGAATCCAACATTACATAGGATTTTGAAAAATCAAAAAATATCCTCAATGCATTTTTTTGATAATTATCCTTGCTTGGGATCATTAGCCACCGTATTCGATTTTTCAGGTCGTTCCTAAGATTAGATAGGTAATGTGTGAAAAATATAAATTTTCCAAATAAAATTCAATATTTTCTAAATAGGACTCAGCATTTTTCAAATTGAACCCAACATTTTCCAAATTGAATCCAACATTTTTCCAAACGAATTCAACATTTTCCAAATTAAATTCAACAATTTTTTCCATTTTAATTTTATATACATTTAATCTATTTTTCTTCTTTCTAACCTTAAGAAATATATATGAATTACGTAATGGGAAATTTTTAATACGATCTGCCTGATGTACCAAAAGAGTTCGATTTTTAAATGCATACATGAACTCGAAATGCATAGCAACTGGAAAATGTTGAATTTAATCTGGAAATGCTATATGTATGAATTATGTAATGGGAAATTTTAAAATCTGCCTGTGTAGGTTGTAAATGCATACTTCTTCGAAATGCATAGCAACACCTCATCACATGTACCTCCTAGGTCCATGATGGGTACCTACCTACACCTAACTTAAGTATAGTAGGAAATGACTATGTGAAATGTGAAGCAAGAAATAATTTATAGCTATTTTCTTTTCAAGTTTAAATTTTCTGTAAATGAAAATTTTGAATTCCTCCACTTCAGGGGGAAAGAATCATGGTGTTTATGAATTGAACTTGCATATTATTATACCCACATTCATCGTAGGTAAATAACACTTCCATTATTTTGAACAGAATCTAATGTAAAGTAATCATGTTATATCAACTTACTACAGCAACAGGTTAAGCCTTAGGTAGTTTTTATTTGTCCGTATTGCATTATATTTGTTTGGTGTTGACATTTATTTGTGGAATATTCGACAGACCCCCAGACCAAAAACATTATATTCGTGTTACAAAACAATTTAATTCATCTTGCACACCTAAGGAAATTGTGTGAATAGCATGAAACATCTAGTAAGTAGATACCCCATTTTTCAACAGATTATAGGTACCCACATTTTAATTTAACCAGTTAAACAATATCAATATTACCTGTATACTCACAGCTCTAGCTATGATATAATTCTACATGCTTTCCAAGCGATCTTTGGAAGTGCCTGATTGGATATTGAAACTGAACAAGTGTTGCTTGATATATATGCAGCAATTTTAAGTGCAGCAGCCTGGATTGCATCAATGTGGGTGCCCAAGGTGCAAACTGTGTGAGATAGTTATAGAAGGCTCTCACTTCACCTCCCCAAATACCTCTCATTCCTACAAATGTAAAGGATCGGCAGAGTGTCAGTCTCAGATGAGTGTATATCAGCTTATTTGTAAACAGTGTGCGGAAGATCAGAGCAGAAGCTTCTATGTTGGAAAAGCCACCCAATTGAATTTACGGGTAAACAACCATAGAGCTTCTTTAAACCAGGATCGACCACTGCCATTGAAGCTGCATGCGAGGTCCCACGACGCCGCAGTCACATTTAATGAATGCTTCAGAGTGAAGATTTTAAAGAAGATGCCACCATCAACCAATGATAGATTGTTGCAGCAGTCCGAACGGGCTCATCGCTGGGTACTGGGATCAATACGGCCTCAACCTCAACGATTGAGACAGCATTAGAAGTTGCGAAGCCATAATATATGGATGGTTACAGGCTTCCAAGATACTCCTCGTCTCATTATTCAGAAAAACCAATCACTCTTCTATTTTTGACAACGATTTAATTCGAAATATCAAATTAAGTTTATTAAATAAATAGTTCAGTAGAACAAGAACAATCATATGCATATATATATATATATATATATATATATATATTTCAAAGTTTTTCGTTATTTTAAGAACATCAATAAGTGATTAGGTAGCTTATTCAATGGATAGTATATAATGCTGTTCTAAGAGCCGGTGGCCAGACTATTGTGTAGGCACCTTGTCTTGCGATTTAGTAAGACGAAGGAACTCATTATCCAAATTTAACTTGGCATTACACGCCTTTGAAAATCGGAAAAAGTTGGGATAAAACGCGGATTTGGTTGAGGGCCAGGCGAAACGAACGGTCAGGGGCAGAAAGGCGAGAAATAAAGCGGTCAAGGTCACGAGCTTAGAGCATGACCACAGACTAACAAGGAGAGGTTACCAAGACACCATATCAACAAGATTTCGTAAGACAAATATCTACCTCATGAGCGTAATCGAAGAAATAGTTACGTCAATGGTTTGACGCAACCTAACACGATAAATTATCTTTGCTGTTATGATGATAAATTTATGTAAACCGCAGTGCTTGGACTCAGTGATGTTGGCTGAAGATTTAGTAAATATGTGAGCTTTGTTGTTCCTAAGAGCTTCAAATTATAATTATGTACAGAATAAAATTGGCTGACGAAATCTGGTTCTATGCTTTACCATCTTCCCGACTGAATCAAACTTATCATGAGTCATTCAACGTGTTGTAGTAGGTAAAGAGGTTAAGGTCTTGCATAATAGATTTGTTCAGGTCAGCTTACTTATCTGGGTAATTTAGTACTGCTATATCTATCTACCCTCTATTTGTCGAGTTTTTTAGACAATGTGTTGGTAATAACAATGGTTTAAGTCTTGGACGTGGGACGATACAAAATAGACAGCGGCTGCTTAGGTACCTGCCTACTTGAAATCATTTTATATTGCGACAACACGAAGCTCCTAAGTTGACAAAAACTTAGTTTTTTAAGGTTAAATGTTGGCTAATATTAAAAACTTTACGAATACTTAATATAACATTTTAGTCACCTTAGTCAAAGCAGAACGAATATTATTTTGTGGCCAAAGGGCTCTGGCGATGGTCATCCATATAGTCAGTGTTGGAGCAACGAACAGTGCTCCCCAAACGCAGAATCTAGCTATTCTCAGCAGATCCAAATTTTCCCTGCCTTCAATCTTTTGCTGAATTATGCTACCGGCCGGCCAGATCACGGAGTAGGACATCATACCTCGGATTAGCTGTTTTCTCGACTCGTAGGCATGCCTCCCACATCTTCTCCATATCGGCGATGTGATGATTTTCCTCAGAGACATCCGTCGAATCAGTCGCGAGTTATGCTCTGTCAATCTTGAGAGTGGTTGCACAAACAACACTATTGCACTGTATTTGCCATTGATTAGGAGGCCGACCGAGTTGCAACGTTCGTGTCCGAATCTATTCTGAATTTGTGGGCTGCGGTGTGAAAGGAGTCATTGCAAGAACCTTGAATTCGTGAAGATTGAGCCATTTTCGTATCACAGCGGCCTTATCACTTATCACCCAAAACATCTGTTATGCCGTTGTTGTTGTTTTCTGAAAAGATGCCGCGGCAAAGTTCATGCCATGCCGACATTGGTGATTGGCAGCACTGCCGTTTGAAGGAAGAACGAATGGGTTTGTTCCAAAGAGCTTACAATAGGATGATTTTTATTCCTTATCTTATTATAAATTATCCTATAATTTTTTCCTTATCCTATTATAAGCTCTCGAGAACGAAAAACGAGATAAGGACCGAAAAGGCGCAATAAAGACGAAAATGTTTACAAGGAAGGAAGGTTTACTTTGCTCTAAGGTGAACAAACTGTTCTTTCGGCTCACTGGTCCAGTTGCCTGTAGAATTCATCCCGTAAGTTAGCGGGCTATTCGGTTCACCTTAAGAAATTTCACGGGCATCAAGAAAATCAAATCCCCGGGCGCATGAGCAGATGGACGAAAAATGTTACGGGCATCTGGTTCGGTAGACCATAAGTACGACAGTCGCTTGTAGGAACTCTCTCTTATCTGAATGGCACACTAGCTGACCATCTTACTTTTTCCTTTCCTAAACCCTTTGCTAGTTTTCAACCCTTCTTAGTCTCTAATACCCTCCTTGAATGCATTTCCCCCCGCCATTATATGTGCATAGATATACATTTTACTAAGTGCATATATATTTTACATAGGTAATCATTTTTCATCAGTTACTTTATTTTTCAATTATTATTCTTTTTTTATTTGAATTATTTTTGGGCATTCATCCCATCGCCATGTGCCAAATTGAGTTCTGCTGCAGGGGGTCGAAGTGGCATTAAGACTTGTGGCCTAGCGCAGCGGTTAGTGGAGTGAGGTTGCTTTAGCCAATTGAGTGACTGATTCGAAGAGGGGGGCGTGCTTGGAAACTTTGGTTCTCAAAAGCTCCCAGTACGTTTCAACTAATGACAAATGTTCCACTGTATCATCCACAGGGCTCTATTACGAGTCCCATACTGTTTGCCATTCTCATCAATGACATACCGTCTTGTTTTGTCAACTCAAGTTGCCATTTATTAGCAGATGACGTTCTGCCTTTCATTCGATCACCAATTTCTCGTTTGCCTGAGGCCGTTGAGTTGCTGAATGATGATATGAGAAGGGTTGTTGACTGGGCCAATAAATGCGATAATTATTAATCCTAGGAAAACTCAATTTATCATCCTTTCCAAAGAATCTATCAAGTCCCCCTCCACATTATCAGATCTAAGGATCGATGGTCACACCATAAAGTCTGTATCAAGTGTCCGTGGTCTGGGAATTTTCCTCGATGTACAGCTGTCTTGGAATCGACAAGTTTCTCACATATTAAAAAAGGTTCATAGTTCCCTTTTCACTTTATGAAGGTTTAAGAATTTCACTCCTTCTGGTTTAAAATTGATCTTAGCAAAGTCATTATTGCCTAATACCACATTTCACTTACTGCTGTGAATTCTTTTCTCAAAGTTTATGATCCAAAGATTTCCACAGATTGCAAGTTTGCTACAACTCAATAGCAATATGTATATATGCATACAACGGCAGGGCAGGGGCAGGGTTTGTGTATCTGACAAAGGCCGATATGGCCACATTACTGAATTTTCTGAAAAATTGATTGACTGTTCTTTGGTAAATTATTTTAAATTTCGAATTTGTATATTCATATTTAGGCTTTTGTGTGGTGAGGGCCCTTCTACACCGGAATACCTAGAGGGCATGTTTGCCTATGGGCGTTCTGGGAGGCTCCATGTCTTGAAAGTGTCACCCCATCGAATGGTCTCCTTGGGTAATTCCCTTCTTATTGCTGGTGGATATGGAACGCCCTTCCCATTGCCATCCCTCCTTGCCCTGACTTTTTAACACAGAATATGTTTTTACGGAGGGTTATTTGGTTATTTCACGAGGCTTATGTGTATGGCCCATATTCTCGTGACGTCACGCCTGGAGTAGGTTCGGGTTTTAGCCAAAGTCGGCCATGAGACCGCCCTACGTCAATGAATCGCTACTCAACCAACCTATTTCTCACAAGAAATTTGCTGTCTCACGTTAAAATAATTCGTGGTTATAAGGCCATTTTTCAACAGTTTTGTTTTGAAAGAGTATAATATTGTAGCAATACAAAGTTTCAATTCGACTAAATGTTATAATAATCATGTCTGCCAGCGCAATAATTGATTGTAGATTGCTGTCAACAATACCAATCTAACGTGAACGAGTTTTTATTAGGACTAGGAGCCTACTAACTATAGTAGTTAATCAGTGTCAGAAAACTAAAGAACTTCATTCGTTTAGGCTTTGAGAATAATTAACCTGAAGAATAGGAAAGAAAAGATGATTGAAAATTCCTCAGGTGTCTGTACTGCTGTGTAGGTACCTAGCCATTGCTAAGGTAGCTTCATCAGCGTTTTATTATAAGTTCGTAGTACTATGCTTAACTGAGGAAGCTTTACTTGTTATATTGAATGAATAAAAGGAGAGATTTGATAGTTTGTCAAAATAAACAAGGCAGGTTGTTGCTACACCAAGGAACGAAACTACTTAGGTAGGTACGTTCGTCCTACCAGATTTGCTGTTGGTTTAAAGTGCCTAAACAAAGTAGGTGGGTCGTTGCTTAGCCGACAAATACAACCGCCGATTAGCAAGTTTGTCAAATATTGAATCAGGAAATATGCAACATGAATTAAAAACCAGCTGCAAGGAAAAAACCTTGAAATGCATTCCTCTGAAGGTAAGATTTCATAAAAAGGGCATTGGCAGTGCAGTTATTGCCCGAGTTTTGCAGTTACGCAAATTTTATGGACAAAAACGGTAATTAGGTACCTACTTTCGTTTTGATCAATGAAGTACCTACATAAACAAGTAATAATATATAGAAAGTATGTAGGTATACCTTACCTCTAGGTACTTACCTTTCCACATGTGATACAACTTACTATTCCCACCCAACAGAGCTCTCATAACACATCCTTTCACAAGACCACTTTCACAGTACTCTAAAGATTTTTAGTTTCAATTGATTCAAAGAACAGTTCTAAAACTAGATAGGTAATCCACAACATCTTTGCGGCTGATGTCTGGATCATCTAGAACACTTGTATGTCAACTCCCCAACACACATTTCATATGGATCTCTACCCCACAGATTAAATCTTGCGTTCGTAGCGTTTGAGGTCAACACCTGATAATAACTTGATGTCATTTGCATACAATTTATCACCTTGCATATTACAAATAATGAAAATATTGACTCGGAACTAGGTGAGACTATGTTATGCTGTTGTCCAGCTGTGATTACAAATGGCGCATTTTCGCATATGTTTACTCGTCACCATGACAACAAGGTGAAATAATTCGATTTCGCCTTGCCTCGATGTAAGAATGCGCTAGTGTCCAAGTCTCGAGAACATCACCCATACATCAGCAAATAAATCTTCTTCTTCTTCTTCAAACCACGTTTGTTAAAAGACCACGCCCTGTAGCTGCCGTTGGGGGACCCACTTCACGGTGGCAGCATCCCCACTCTTCAATACCCGGTCTATCTTCTCGTAAGTTCATGATTTACCCAGACTGTGGCTCCATGCTTCCACTAAATAGTTCTTCAATCCACCACCCAGAGCACTTTTTTGAGGAAGCTGGGAGTTTAATTTTTAATCTTAATAGCTTTGAGTAATAGAAATACAAATACCTTTCTCTTATTTTAAAATATTTTATCACATTTATTGCAATTGTTTTTTTCATGGAAGTTAATACTTTATCAGTAATCCAACTTTTGAAGCGTCTTGTGGCGCCGCCAGCAGCCATTTTGAAGGTGTTCGTTACGCTCCTGCAAGTTGTGAAACACGTTGAGTGAAATAATGGTGTTGTTTTCATAGGTTTTAGTTTATTCAAGCGAAAGTTTTAATTAAATTTACGCAATGTTCCGGAATAAGTCCGAAGTGGACGCATACGTCGTGTCTTCGCTGTTGAAGATCAAGACGGAAAAGGAGGTGAGTAGAATCGTAGCTGTAGTTGCCGCTCGACGTCCTCTCGATCCAAGGTTGAGGCCGATCCGACTTCGGCAGAGGGGTTGCAGAAATTTGGAAAAACTAGTCGCCCTTTTCTCACGCATTTTGTGATTTCTTTTTTCATAAAAAAAAACTATTATATATCACTCCTTTTCATAATTGTTTTATCAGGTACTTAGTTAGTATCTAGATATAGTTCTGTATATCGGGGTTGTTTCGTAAATTAGGTTGTTGAAGTGAGGGGTGGGAGAGCAGCCATATTCTATTATTCTGCTGAATGCTGAAAACGACCAACTTAGCAAGGCACCTCTACTGATTATTATTCCGATTTAATATACTACTTACTTGTAGTAGGTAACTCGAGACAATATTCCTCATCAATAGGCTCTTTTGACCGTAGGTGGATACACCTATGGTACATTCTACCAATAACCTGATGAGCTTAACTACGTTCGAGTCTACAGTCAGTTGAATCTTCATTTTAACTTTTTACGTTTACCACAGCGTGAACTCAAACTGGATTAGTAACATGGGATATCTTCTGATTCTGAAAGAGAGGTGTTCGTACTAGAGTTACAGGCTCCTCAGACGCTGGGAAGAGGGACGGAATGTTACCTCTTGTATTTGTTATATACTGTAGAAGGCTAGGTTGGCAGTTTAATGTCAATATGGAACTACATATATTTGCTATTTATCTTCTCCTACGTATCATTCAAGTTGATCATTGGTGGGAGGTTTGCGAGTCTAGTTGAACAAGAACTACGATTCCAAATGAGGAGGAGAAAGATAACCAAAATTTAAGTTCAATACCATGGTAGCTTTGTTCCAACAACGACAAGGGAGTCCTAAAGGAGCTCAGAGCCCGAAATGGCGTTCCAACAAGGTTATGAAGTTGAGAGCTCCGTGTTCCAATAGGGCCCCTCACACGTACACTCAAGAGTCGACGACTGAACGGGACACTCTTGAGTCGAAGTTTGAGGCGGTTAAAACTCCACACTCCAAATTTTTGTCTTCCCGCTCTTGCGTGCGCTCAGAACTGTCGGTCAGGCGTCTGCCGTTCAAGAGTGGGCCACGCAAGAGTGTGTTGTTTTTGGACACCACACTCTTAACCGCACGAAAGCGCGGCTCCTAGGTTCGTCCACAAAAAAGTGTACGTGTAAAGGATAAACTTCCAGTTTTAACCTCACTCCTAAGTGGCGTGTGGAAGGAGGAAAAATTGGAAAATTTTCACCACACGCCCAAGCGTCATCAGTGCTATCCTGATATGGCTGTAGTAAGAAGTTCTATCCTAGAGAGCTGGGGCTGGTGGCATTCGACTCAGCGTGAAAAAATACATCAACTTCATGCCCCATATTAGAAATTTGATCAAAATTGGGGATTTTTAACATAAAAATCGCTTTTTCTCGCTTAATATTGATCCTAGAGAGCTGGGGCTGGTGGCATTCGACTCAGCGTGAAAAATACATCTACTTCATGCCCCATATTAGAAATTTGATCAAAGTTGGGGATCTACGTTTGTAACCCCACTTCTACGCTCACGCATAACTGTGATTCACACTGTCACTCTTGACGTTTGGTTGGAGTGCGCTCAAAACCGTCGAAGCCCCCCGCACGCCAGCTCCGTTCCAAGGTCCACGCAGAATTGCCGTTTACACTAATCTATATCTATACTATTTATAAGAATGAAACTCCTTGTCTGTCGTGTCTATGCACGGCCAAACGGCTGAGTGGGCCGGATCTACGAGTGGGGGGATCTTCTTGGGATTTTCCGAAAGGTGGAATGAGCGAATTTAAAATTTTCTAATCCCACCCGAACCATGGGCCGTAGGGCGGGAGGGGGGGTCGAAGTAAGAATTAATGTGCGCTTTTTGGACTTCCCCGCTTCCTCTACCCCTCTAAACGGTCGTCGAAAATTCCGGAAAAATACCGGTTTCGTAGGTTTTCCTACGAGGAAGACGACGGCGCGATCGGATCGCGAAAAAAGTATCGGGAAATGCGTCAAAAAAATCCAAGAGTACGGACCCGTTTTCTCGAAAAGTCCGACGAAAAACTACGTTTTTTCCCATTAAAATATACCCGTAAAGGTACGTTTTTCGGAACGGTTTTTGCGGGCGGAATAAAGGTTTGATCCCGCCGAATCTGAATCCGAAATCGGATATCGAAAAAAGTGACGTTAAATCGGTCAAATCGCGAGCGGAAGCGAGGAGAAGCGTTTAACATCAGAAATTAATTTTGCCGTGTTCGCGAGAAGGCTCTACAAAGACGTCAAGGGGTTCGTCAGGTATTTCACAATGTTACCTGCAGGCCTATTTCAAAAGAATAAATACGGGTTTTTTCCTACCTATATAGAGGTATACCTTGCGAGCGAAGTGAGCAACATCCCCGAATAATCTTTTTGTGGTTTCACGTAGTTTTATAAGATTTAATTTGTTTGTAAGAATTTCCAACAGAAAAAAAAGTCTGCCAGGTTGGGTGGGCAGTATAACTTCCTCAAGCGAGCGAAGCGAGCAGCATCCCCTACAGAAGTTAAACCTACCCTTAGAGATCTACCGTTTGCGAGAGAAGCGAGCAACATCCCCTACACACGTTAAACCTACCCTTAGGGATCTACCGTTTGCGAGCAAAGCGAGCTACATGCCACACTTTGCGAGCGAAGCGAGCAAAATTCCCTACATGCCACATTTTGCGAGCGAAGCGAGCAGGGTTTGTTCCAACAACGCTTCGAGAGCGACCCCCGGAGCTCCGTGGGGTTAGCTCCAAGGTCACCCACTTTCGTGTTTGTTGGAACACTTCGGAGAGAGATGTGATAACAAACGTAGTAGAGAAGGAGAAAAAAGTTTAGAGAAGGTTACGCGGATATGTAGTTTACCCAAGGGTAGAAGGTTATTTCAAAATGCGCATGCTTAGGGTTCGGAGCTTTCTATGAGACCCCGTTGAAAGTAGCTTTGTTCCAACAACGACAAAAGGGCGCCCTAGAGGAGCTCAGAACACGAAATTGCGTTCCAACAAGGTTATGGGGTTGAGAGCTCCGTGTTCCAACAGATCCTGGAGCGCCCCCAGAGCTGCTCCGGGGGTCCCCCAAGCAGCACCACACTAGCTTTGTTCCAACAGCGCTTTGAGAGCGACTCCCGTGGCTCCTCCAGAGTTGCAGAGAGTTGCCAAGGGGTTAGCTCCATGGTCGCCCACTTTCGTGTTTGTTGGAAGACTTCGGAGCTCACGCGAGAGTGCAAATCGATATATAATCGATCAATAATCGATAACTTTGGGCCGTTTCCGATCTTGCATGAGCACCTCTTCATCATCATTGGAAGAATCCAAAAAAAGGTACAACTCATCGTCAGATGAGTCTTCCAAATCATCATTTGAGAAAAAAATGCATCCATACTCCAAAATTTGAAAATAATAGAATAGAAATCTGTACCTCGGAGGTCGATTATCGTAAGTGACATTTTGGCAATTTTACAGGAGAGCCAAAAGAAGTTGTGGGAACACCTATTTTGATCCCTATGGCCCATTCTGATAACTTTATCATGCTCAAATTAATTCTGTAGAATCTGTTTATGCTTACCTACGTATCTATTAATTTATTATATTTTTTCATCCATAAGTTTGTTAAAGAGAGCACTTACGATAGTTGACCTCTTCATTTTATTTTCATGTACATGGACATACGATATTAGGAAGGAAGATTGTACACCAACGTATTCAATTTTTGAACGGTTTTATTACAAATAACTGGATGCAAAGTTTTGGTATCACAACAGAAGTCACAGAACTTGGTGTGGCATAAGAAAAATTAACACATGAATAATGTTTTCATTATTCCTGCCAATAAAATCAATAAACATCACATAGTCTATTATAAAAATTACATTTTTGTATTCTAAAATCGTCTACAAAACTATTTTTTCAACAACTAAGTCACTAGGAAGAGTTTTCAATAAAATATTGAAATAACTTCAAGATATTAGGCACTTAATTTCTTAGGTATTCAAAGCATTCAGTCAAATTCAGTTTTGCTTGTACATTATTTTGTTATTTTGACATGAAAATTCGCCAACACAACTTAGTAACATGATTAAGTATTATAATTTTGACGAGAAAAGTTAACTATATTTTAATAGAGTATTAAAATTTAATTTTAATACTCGTATATTTAATGCATACTAAATACAATTTGGTAACATGAGAAAAAAAGGTAAACTTCTCTAAAATATCAAGTAGTAGGTAACTCATAAAAATCACTTTTCATTTTTGGAAGCATGTTTGTTTAACAGATACCTAATGGAATATCAAACTTTGTAGAACAAAATATTATTGAAGCACGTTGACTAAAATGAAAAGCTTCCGTGAAATTAACCTTCATTCTTGGAAAGACAATAAATTAAAAAACTCATTCGAACATAACAAGGTCTTGCTGAAGTTCTTCACGCTCTTCCTCTCTTTCTTTATCCAACTCAGTCGATCCTTTTTGAGGTATGTTCCGATAAAATTGGTGAAAGCAGGGAGGTACCCATTTCAGCAGCTTCTGAAGGTCGTTATATTTTTCAGGAGCAATAGCTCTTGAACTAGATCGAATTGCTGGAAGTTCTTCGGGCCAAATTGCCCCCCGGTTCTCCTTGTCAAATCAACTTCCTGGAAGTCTTCATTAAATGCATTTTTGTAGTACAGAAAACCAAATTTTTCTGACGTAGCCTTGAAATGAACAACTCGGCTGATCAAGAACTTGACATGCAAGGTGTTTGCTGCTATCTTTACTAAAGGTGATGAAATTCCTTTGAAAAGACTTGAAAAATTTTTGAAATCTTGAATATCCATGTTGTAAACTTGGATAAGTTCTTTGAATCTGCACTGACGTACGAACTGTTGCCAGTCCCAAGGTGTGGCAATGGTTACGTCAGGCTGCACTTTTTTCTTCGCTTTCTCGATCACTGAGAGTACACCATCCACTTCCATGTGTGTATGGCCCTTTAGCAAGAACTTATGGTTGATGGTTTTTAGATTTGGGATCATCTTAAGAATCCAAAAGTATGAGACAACCATGGGAAATTCCTGTTCTGGCCCCCACAGTTGTCAGTCCATATAGTTAGTTAACGTTTCAGTAGATGTATCTAGAAGATTACTAAGCGCCCAGACAAGCAAGCATGAAGACATTTCTTGGGATCCTCTATCAGCTATAGTTTCATCACACATGCAGCCATAGGCTTTATTCTCCGTTACATCTAAGATTGTCAAGTTGTAGGTCCAAAGTTTGCGGAGGTAAAACGTGCTGGCATTTGATAGGTGAGGTGTGGGGAGACATTTTTGCAAATCAAACATTATCACTTTTTCTTTTGTCGCCGGCTTTTTGGACTGGGTTTTATCCTTTTTCTTCTCCTTGTATCTTCTGTCTGCTTCGAATAAGTGAGCGTTATACTCATTTTGTATTTTGCATCTCTCTTCTTTTGTGATAGAATCATTTCGAAATTTACAGGTGAATTCATCACAGTCGTCACACGTATCATTGGAGAGCTCCTTAAATCCATGATTGAACTCCGTATTGAAAATCTCGTGATAAAGCCACTCCTTTGCTGTACTCCGATCATCCTTACCATCTTTCTGGCATTGATCTATGTACATCTTGAACATTTTTGATATACTTAGGTGATTTCCCAGGTAACTTCTGGATGATCTTTCTCGACTATAGTGGCTTTCAAATACTGGAAATGATCTTATGTGTGATCTTACACATTCTCTAATGTCGTCGTCCAACTTATTTGGAGGCTCCTTTTTCCCTCTGTTGTCAGGGGAGACTATCCCGCTTGCACATTTTTTATCCAAAGCTGTCTTAACGTAAACTTCAGAAATACAAAGCGTATTTAAGAAGAAACCTTTGCAGACTTGGTATCTTAATCCTTGGACTTCGAACAAGTACTGGAGAGTAGCATTACGGCGATTGCCAATTTCTCCCCTTTCTTTTACTGTTTCCTTCTGTCCCTCCTCACGTTCCTTCTGTTCATCTTCAATTTCTTCCTGACTCTCATCTCTATCTCTTACACTTGTTCTGTACTCCCTCGATTCAGTATCACTCCTACCTTTCTCAGAAACAACTTTCCTTCTGTTTACGTTTACAGCGAGTACGTTTGAGGCGACATATTGTCTTTTAAAGTTGTTACTGTTTTCCTCTCGCCAAAATTCATTGAGTATACATAACCTTGCTTCAAGATTAATTTTCTCCGAACACTTTTTTTTACAGGAAGGCTTGCAAGGAGCCTTGATTTTTTTTTAGCTTGAATCAATTTCCTTTTCTTTGTAATATTTTTTTTCCCGGCTAGCTTACACTTCTTTCTTACACTTCCAATTTTCTGATCGTCTAACTCGCTTCCTACTTTTTCTTTCATTAGGACGCTGGAAATCACCAGTACTATCTACCCGGGGATTTGTAATCGGAGAGGCTGAGTTTTGCAAATCAAAATTAATCTCACTTGAATTTTCAGCGTCGGTAACATCGTCATTTGACACTTTCGCCTCGTTTGTCCTACTACAGTTACTATCAGAGCTAAATTCCTCGCTGTCAGGTTCAAACTCATCGTCGTTTGGATAATATTGAGGGTCACTGTAAGAATCATACTGCTGTAAATCATTCTCATCGGGATCACTGTCACGTACAACCTAGAAGATGTAAACATAGATGTAAGGTGGACATGAAAAAGATGTGGAAGCAGGGAGCTAGGTGAGAGGTAATGTAGGGGGTACTAACAGGTAGGTAGTACCAACTTGAGGATTATTAAAAACGTGAATTAAGTAGCTACCTAATTATTCTGGTTCAAAGGTGTACTGCTATACTAACCGTTGGTTCGTTATTCATCAGGGGACAATCTTGTGTACCTACCTCCAGAAACTAGTGAGTGGTCTTGCGGCTCTTCTATGAAAAGGTTTTCCTTCAAATCAGAAAGTTCCTCTTCCTAAAAATTAGAAAAATCCAAAAATGTTCTCAATATTTCCAAAAATCACTAAAAATAAAATTGCCAAAAAAAAAAAAAAAAGGTTGATAGTGGGTAATTTGCGGGTTCATTCGAAAATTCGTTCGGATACGATCATGCTCCATGATTGGAACGAAAATTATAAAATTATTTGTAAGCAAAATTATACAGGTATGAAGTAATTTTTTGAATTGGTGGTGGGGGAAATACTTGATAACAAATTTATAGATACATCTCTACATACCTTGGACTGAATATACGAAATAGGGAGCAACAGTTCACAGGAAGTATTACAGTCCGGAATCCAGTGTACTACCTCAGTCACATAATTAATTTCTGTATCATTAGTGACAACCTGCAGGCATGAATCTACTTCATTATCTTCCGTTCTATTCGAACTACGTCCATCACATCCTGCATCTTTTTCATCTTGAGACTTCTCACTAACATCAGTAGGCGCCTAAAATATTAACACACAGTGATAATGATGGGTCAAAACCTCTAAAATCATCCTGACCACAATTTTTTTCCCTCAAAGCACCACTACTTATACTTGACGATTTTGTCAACTTACTTTCCTAATAAAATTGAAAGTATCATTACCTGTTGCTGGGCTAGTCGCACCATCAGGCGGGTCCTATCCTTGACAGGCAGCATCTCTTTATCACTTCAGATCAGAACTATCACGAAACTGAACTTAAACTACACACGACACATCACGGACTGGTTGATAAGACATGGAGGGAGATTGATATTCTCAGTGGTCAACTATCGTAAGCACCCTTACGATAGCATCGCACCAGAGTTCAGAGGTAACACATTGTAGGATCTCTTACGACAGTATACCTCCACCATGGCAGAGCTCATACGATTGTTTACCACTGACTCTTTTTGTTTCTATGACTCTCACGCTTACGAGAGTTTACCCCTGAAAAAATACAATAGAAAGACTGCATATACAACAAAAATATCGAAAAAGAGAATTTTGGACTTACGATAGTTGACCTCTGAGGTACAGAAATAATAGAAAATAATTGTTGATGAAAGTGAGATGTGATAACAAACGCAGTGAAAAAAAAACTGCTGACGTTTAGAGAAGGTTACGCGGATTGTAGTTTACCCAAGGGTAGCAGGTTATTTCAAAATGCGCATGCGTAGGGCTCGGAGCTCTCGATGAGACCCTGTCAAAAGTGTGGGGCAGCTCTGGGGGCGCTCTAAGATCTGTTGGAACACCGGGCTCCCAACTCCATAACCTTGTTGGAACGCCATTTCGGGCTCTGAGCTCCTCTAGGGCGCATTTTTGTCGTTGTTGGAACAAAGCTACTTTTGACGAGGTCTCATCGAGAGCTCCGAGCCCTAAGCATGCGCATTTTAAAATAACCTGCTACCCTTGGGTAAATTAATATCCGCGTAACCTTCTCTATTTGCTGAATGCTGTGTTGTATACTTGTTGCTGGTATATACCTTTTAACATGTTGTAGAAGGTAGGGGGGGGGGGGGGGGGGGGGTTAATTTTAGTTTTAGAATTAATAAAATACGCAAGATCTTGGAGCAAGCACCTATCATTCTTTAAAATGCCATCTTTCATCGTTTCAAATAATGATAAGTGCTTGCTCCGGGATCTTGCGTATTTTATTAATTCTGAAACTAAAATTAACCCCCCCCCCCCCTTCTACCTTCTACAACATGTTAAAAGGTATAGCAGCAACAAGTATACAACAAAGACAAGAGGGTGGGTCCCCCTAACCACTGATATAAATAAAAGTTCCAGTCATGCAGCATGATCGTATGAGCGAATTTTCATAAATGGTCATATTACATTTATGTTAAATTCTGTTGAAATTTGAGCACTTTGGGGACAAATAAAAATTTTATTATACATTTTATAGCAAATTAACTTTTTGTCAGTAATATTCCAATGAACAAACGATTTTGTGGATTTTTTCCATTTTTTCAAGTATTTCTAACGATTTTTAGCTTATTTTAATGAAATTTAAGTAAAATTTTCAGTACAATTTTGTGCTTAAATTTTTAAATGTCCTAGTTCATGTTCGATTAATTTTTTTCGAGTAGCATTCTGCTAAAAAAATAGAAATTTGTTAATTTTTAGCGGTTTTTTGCCTTTTTAGCGAATTTTCTTAGAAAATAAAGCTATTGCAATGGCTCCAAAAATTTTAAAATAAAAATTTTCAAAAATTTTCTTCATCGAAATCTGTTTTGAGGCATTCTGAAATGATTCCTGGATTTTAACGCTTTTTTTTATATGTATAAATAGGTATATATATATATATATATATATATATATATATATATATATATGTATATATATATATATATGTGTGTGTGTGTGTGTGTGTGTCATTCCAGACGATAACTCTCGATAGAATTGAGATAAAAACTTCGTTCTTTCGCCAAAAATCAAGCATTTCAAAAGAAAGGATGAGTTCGTTTGACAACACTTTTTGAGCACATTAAATTGGTCAAATTTCAAAAAATGTACTAAAAAAATCACTAAAAAAGGCAAAAAACCGCTAAAAATTAACAAATTTCTTTTTTTTAGCAGAATGCTACTCGAAAAAAATTAATCGAACATGAACTAGGACATTTAAAAATTTAAGCACAAAATTGTACTGAAAAATGTACTTAAATTTCATTAAAATAAGTTAAAAATCGATAGGAACACTTGAAAAAATTGTAAAAATCCACAAAATCGTTTGTTCATTGGAATATTACTGACAAAAAGTTAGTTTGCTATAAAATGTATAATAAAATTTTTATTTGTCCCCAAAGTGCTCAAATTTCAACAGAATTTAACATAAATGTAATACGACCATTTATGAAAATTCGCTCATACGATCATGCTGCATGACTGGAACTTTTTTAGTGATTTTTTAAGTACATTTTTTGAAATTTGACCAATTTAATGTGCTCAAAAAGTGTTGTCCAGCGAACTCATCCTTTCTTTTGAAATGCTTGATTTTTTGGCGAAAGAACGAAGTTTTTATCTCAATTCTATCGAGAGTTATCGTCTGGAATGACACATACATATAAAAACTTAAATATATATATATATATATATATATATATATATATATATATATACATATAAAAAAGCGTTAAAATCCAGGAATCATTTCAGAATGCCTCAAAACAGATTTCGATGAAGAAAATTTTTGAAAATTTTTGGAGCCATTGCAATAGCTTTATTTTCTAAGAAAATTCGCTAAAATGACTTATAAGAGAAAATTACAAGACATGCAAACTACCAAATGGAAATTGTAACACTAAGCAACCCCCACATATAAATACTAAGCTCTGACGAGGCCAATAAAGGCCGAGAGCACTTAGCTGATAAAACTAATACGAGAAGCAGATCTCTCTTTCTCCCCCTTAATAACTCTAGAATAGGTTTCTCTGGAATATCAATGTTATTCGGTTGGTACCTTCACCATCGAGCTGTTACGATCTTCTCCTCTCTGTTCGAAATCCCAGTTTTCTTTTGTCTTTTTAATTTTTTATGGAGAATTTTCCGGCAAATGGACCCCATTTTCGTACTTTTAAAAAACCATCGAAATATCCCATTATGTATGCCATTGCTTTGCATAAACACCATAGCAGTTTCTTTACTGGGCCTCCCTATTGAACAAACAGCTGTTTTTGAACAACCTTGCTGTCAACTGATTTTAACGAAAAAGGGTAACGCAGGATCTAAATTTTATCTCTATATGGATGACTTTTCTTTCCATATTCCTGCATGAATAATTTTTGTACAGCTAATTTTGACCGGACTCTCAAAGGTGGTCGCATGTGTTCTATTTTTAGCATTCCCTTGACGGGAGGTAAACACTAGCGGGAGTCCAGTGCTACATAAACTAGTGGTGCTGACATCACCGGTACTGTCTGCTCGTGCTTCCCTTTCCATCAATCGTGCATACAAACGCCTAATTTTCGTCGCTCACCCTTAATTTGTATTGCCTCCTTCCATTTTAGAGCAATTCTTCGCGAAAGCTTTTGTTTGATCCCTCGATTTGAATGATTATTTCTGATCGTATAATAGTCCTTAGGCATGTCCACTCACGTCGTTCACCTAATCCCTCGTCGCATTATAGTTTGGCTGAAGGTATTCTGGTGGTGTGTATTGCAGAAGCATATCTCGAATCATCAAATGGTAACCTATACTCCTTATCCATCTCCCTCAACATCATTTATAGCAAACATAACTTTCACATGTTCACCATATTAGACGCACTGACTACTTTCACAAAAGTTCCAGTCATGCAGCACTGGTCATATGAGCGAATACATTTTTTGAAATTTGACCAATTTAATGTGCTCAATTATGTGCTTGTTGATTTCGAAGGAGAAAAGTAATCATTTTCAATGCTTTTGTCCAGCTAGATTGGCGGGGAAAATAAAAAAATGTGCGCCGTCCAGAGCTTTTCTCCGAAACTACTGGACCAAATGGCTCGATTATCCAATTCATAGATCAACTGGGAACAGTGATAAGCAGTGAACCAAAGGCGGTTAATGTGTTTTTGGGTGATATAAATTTGAATATAGGAAAGAATTCCTCTGATCCGTGTAAAGATGAATATTTTGATACATGGGCAGAACGCGATTTTGTATCATGCATAAATGGGTATACAAGGGTTGCGGTTAACTCATCGAAGTGTCTTGATCATATAATCTTATCAAAGCCTTCCAAAGAATCACTACGTTATACACCTATAATTTGGATAACTGAAATTACCGACCACAACCCAACAGTGTTACACGTGAAGTTTCTAGGCACAAATCTTGAATACGAAAAGCCTACTTATTTCAAAGCCGTAAATAATGGGCAAATGTTGGAGTTAGTGGGAGAATTGAGTTGGGAAGATGTATATAACAGTACGGGCACTAATGAGTGTGCTAGCCTTATTCAAGATAAATTAACTACGAGACGTTCGCGAACAATCAAGTTGAAACACAAGACTCTAGACCCTGACTTGCTCTTCAGTTCGACTAGCCACTGCGTGGCATTCCCAGCGCTCCAGACGCCATAAGATTTTACACAGATCCGTTTTCTGCTTAGATTATTGGTCTGGATGCGCGCTTCGTTCGCATCTCCAAAATACATAAAGTCAAGTAGTCAAATCCTTAGTAAGAATTTTGATTAGTTGGTCAGGGTCTAGAGTCTCGTGTCTCAAATTGATTGTTCGCGAACGTCTCGTTAAATTAACTGCCTGTATGGATAATTCAATTTGAGTTACACAATTATGTGTAAAATTAGACACAAAAATAGGATATTGAAACCCTGGATGACCAAGGGACTTCTGACTAGCGTTAGGAGAAAACAAAAACTTGGCAAGCGCCTAAAAAACAATCCTTTTAACCAAGAGTTGGTTATCACTTGGGAAAATTAATAATTAAAACAAATAATTAATTTTATGCTCGCGAATTAGGAAATGCTAAAAATGATCTGCAGAAAGTTTGGAAAATTATTAATAGTGCAGCAGGAAGACAAAGATGCAATCATAAAATTGAGTAGACGAAAACGGGGGATGTCATATTGAATATCGACGATAATCCTAAGGAAATCTGTAACGTTTTTAACAAACATTTTGCAACTGTAGGAGAAAGGTTGGTGGTACAGAAAATAAAGGAGGTGAACTCTGACTATATATCTGTGGAAACAAAATTTAACTATGAAACTTTCATCAGCGTCTCCGAGCTGGATGCTAAAAGGACCATAGATGGTTGAAAGGGGGCTCAGCTACGGGTCATGACGGATCGTTAGTTGAAACATGAAAAAAAAGTCCAGTCATGCAGCATGACCCCATGAGCGAATTTTTGAAGAAATCTTCGACATTTCAGTCGCTATTGGTCGTGTAGAGAAATTTTAGTTTATGATTTTGATAGACAAACATTGAATCAAATTATTAATTCAAGTCCTAAAACAGTTGAGCGTAAAACATTAAAGAGAGCGACCAAGAGAATCGGAGGACGGAATATTTCACAGAGTAAACTCATCAGTTGTGATTACATTTTTTTTTTTTTTTTTTTTTTTACAAGCACCTACTACCTACGTTTTAAACAGCATGGTTCTAGGATTGGTTATACAGGGATACTTCCATAAGAGTAGTTCAATCTGAATTTGGACAATGTTTCATGCAAATATTACCGATTTTTACAACTAGCAAACGGCATTATTTCGATTTTTCAACATTGAAATTTTTGAAAACTGGATACATATTCTTATAGGAAATTTTACGCTGATTCCGAATATACCACATGTTAGTATGCTGAAAAAATTATTTCGCACAACAAATCGCCAAAAACAGGCTATTTTGAAATTTTTGACTACATTTTTGAAAATTTCAACCCGAAGATGTAATCCGATCATGCTGGCCAACGAACTTGAACTTTCGTTTTGTGTCCTTAACATTTTAAAATTTGTTTGAAGTTTCTAGTACAATTCTACGGACAGTTATCGTCTGGAATGACACATACATATACATACATACATAAAAAAATGCGTTAAACTTCAGAATATGATTCAGAATAGCCTGAAACGGATTTCTGCATAAAATTTTTTCAAAAATTCACATTCTACAAATTTTGAGGCGAGAGCAATAGCTTAATTTTCTTCAAAAATTCGCTAAAAGTGTAGAGATGTGATAAGCAAACCAGTAGCATACCTATGTAATCTGAGCTTTAGGCAAAAAACATTCCCGGAATTATTCAAAAAAGCAATAGTAATCCCACTTAACAAATCGGGTGATTCTTTAAATGTAGAAAATTATTGGCCGATTTAGTTGATGTGTTACTTGTCAAAGATAACTGAAATCACAAGCGATGCCACTACTTTTACATACTCATTCCTTAGGGGACGGTAGTGGGCCCAATTTTTCTCATTGCATATTTGAACATTATATTTCATTTGAATCTAAACGGTAAATTGGTGGCATAAAGCTGATGACGAGGCGCTTATTGTTAAGGAGAAAAAATGGGAGCCTGTAATGGATATATGGCGTCTATATGATGAATGTAATTATATGGTTGGAAAACAGCTCTACGGTCTTATAGGCCGATTTCGTTGATGTCTAACTTGTCAAAGATAACTGAAAAATTATTTAAAAAACTGCCTGATTTCGTTTATAACAGACCTTCAACTCACGAATTTTTAGTTAATTTATTATGCTCCATTTTATGTTTTTATGGGTAAAACTAGTTGGTTAAAGTGTAAAACTCTTATAACGGAGTTGGGGAGATTTGTAAGTGTTACCATTCGATTCAGCGTGAAAACACACGTAGAAAACGGCCCCAAACTCAAATTATTTTAGAGGGTCATTTTTCACAAAAACCGTAGATTTCATAGAAATTACCGTGTTTTTCAACATGTAAACATACTTTTCTCCTCTAATTAGCAAAGTGAAATGAAAATTGATAATACCGTTGAAAAGGTGAAATTCTAATGTAGTTTTCTTGAGGATGGGGATTCAGAAGCACCACAGTAGAAAAGTCAATAAGCGGATTCAAAACAGTGAAATTTTGTCAACTTCTCAAAATTATGACTTTCACCTCATTGTTTAGCTATCGGAGCTGCTCAAAAGTTCTTGTTTTAGCATCAGGGAGATTACTCGGAAACGAAGTCTCTAAAAAAAAAGTGTAAGAGGAAATTACTCGGAAACGAAGTCTCTAAAAAAAGTTTAAGAGGCACTTTTTGTTGCAAATCAGATGTTGAATCGATCCCTGAACTTTAACAAGTCGTACTTGATTTTTGTATAATCGAACAACTGTGATTGTTACAGAGAAACCTTCGATCGCTACACGCAGCGCAGTTATACTTCAAAGTTCATGACTTTGATTCCGCAAAGAAGTATGCTCTCATGTACCTTTCGGAAAAAGAAGACTCTGAAGTAGGACACAAAATCTTGGGTGACGCGTTAGAAGCTCTGGGACAGAAGACGAAAGCCATTGCTGCTTACAAACGATCTCTTGAGATCAAAGGATCACAACCTGCACTTCTGCTGAAAAGTAATTCTCAATGATTTACTTGCTTTCTTGTGGTTGTTCATTTTATACAGGATTGGTACATGTAATATGAACCAGTATTTGATCCCTTGTGTTTGAGTTTCTCCCCATTATTGAGGTTTAATTATTGGTTTTTTCGTCTAAAAACATGTTACATCAGTAAGTTATTCTAACTTTAAAGTTCGAAAACTTATTAAAGTTCCAGTGATGCAGCCATGATTGTATGAGCGAATTGTCGTAAATTATCGTAGTATATTTTTTGTTACCTACATTGTTTTGAAAATTTAGGACTTTGAGTGAAAAGAAATAGTTGATTACCAATTTTATGACAAAAAAAAAAACCCGTTCTAAATAATAATCTGCTATTGAACGATTTTGAATTTTTAACTTTTTTTGCCGTTTTTACCAATTTTTTTAAAGCATATTTTAATGAAATTTAAATACATTTTTCATCACAATTTTGTACATGAATGTTAGAATGTTCTATTTTAGAGTTAATAAACTTTATTTGAGCAATATTCTGCTAAAAAGTATAAATTTAACAATTTTTAGGCTTTTTTTCTATTTTTATTGATTTTTTTCGGCACTTATTTTGAAATTAGACCAATTTATTGTGCTCAAAAAATGCTGGCCTACAAACTCGTTCTTTCGGAACGGAATTTTTATCTCAACCTTCAGGAGAGTTGTCGTCTGGAAGGACACAGATGTACATAAATAAATAAATAAATATATATATATATATATATATTTATATATATATATATATAAAACTAGTATTCGTTTCAGAATGCCTCAAAACGTATTTCAATGAAGAAAATTTTGGAAAATTTTTGGAGCCGTTGCAATAGTTTCATTTTTTACGAAAATTCGCTAAAAGGCCAGTCTATATATAAATTTTGTTCTAGTATAGCTCCCAAAGCTTCCTTATTAGCATTAGTAATGTGATAAGTGCATACGTACCTACCTCCTTGTACCTACCCAGATGTTTTGGAACTTTTATAGCCGTTTATCACTCTTGAAATGGGACAAACTAAAGTAGACGGGGATACCACAACAACAGCCAAATATTGCGTAGAACCTATCTTATTGAACCCCTCAACACTATAACCTTCGTCTTCCTATACGCTCATTTTTAATTTTCTGAAAAAGAACAAATAATGCACATTTCATTAAATGAAATCGCGTTAGGGAATCCATATCGTCTACTATGAAGCACGAATCTCGACTAGGTCTCTTACCTCAACGAGAAAAGTCCATGATTTTTTCATCTGCAAAACCAGAATCTTCATTAAATGAAATCGTGTTAGGGAATCCTTATTACTATGAAGCACGAATCTCGACTAGGTCTCTTACCTCAACGAGAAAAATCCAGAATCTTCTAATTCCCAGTCAGAGTCAGAGTCCATAATTTTCAAACATGAAAGAAAGAAACATAATGTAATGCATTCATTCCATTACTCATTTTATTGAGCAGCTAAAACTGTAACTGAAACTCAGGCGCTCGGTTAAAATTCAGTGATTATCGTGAAACTGCAATGCTAAACAGGTTTGTCGAAGATATAATCAGAGATTTGGCTTAGTCAGACTTTAATCAGGCTAGAAAATGCGATTGATAAACCGGCCCTAAATCTGATTTTTTAGTACAACCATGAAGAAGCCTCATTTCCTGGGGAGGAAAACCAAATTATGGACAGGCATGCCTTTTTATTTAAGTTCTCTAATAATTTGAACTGTCCTAATAAAGAAACATTTTTGAAGTTTGAGGTGGAGCTTCCTCAGTTAACAATTGATTTGAATTTGGGAATGAAGATGGTAATCTTGTAATATTCAATAAAGTTTATTTATTCTTCAACGTTAACCAATTTATTCTGAGCTTATTGACGACTATACCGCCCACAAAAGCTCCAAAAATATCTGATTCCAATCATATAAGTTCCTTGTAGATAGATTCTCGTTTCAATATTACGGTGGTACATCTTAATTCTTGTTGCCCCGATGGATTAATTATTGGATTGCCTCGTCTGTTTTGTAGTTTGTGAACTTCTATGCAGCAAGGACGTTGAATTCGACCCTGGAATGGCCAAGTACTACTTGGAGAAAGCCGCATCACTTTTCCCTCATTCCCCGGCGGTATTTACGTTAAAAGAGAAATTGCTTGCCGCTGACTCTTCTGTCACGCAGGAGGATTTTGAAAGACTGTTAGTCGGTGAGTTTTACGAGTCAGGATTTTTGTACTTTCATTGACGTTTCTAGTCTTCCTCGATGAATGTCTTCTTCTTCAAAATCAAAATCTCAATTTGCATTTTATCTATGATTTAAAAAAAGAAGTATCTTTTGTGTACGTTGTTTGCATAAATTGAACGATTTATCTCTTATGAGAAAATGTACTTTTCTTCTTATCAATTGTTTTTTTTTTTTCCAGCCGAATTGAAAGCCCGTCCGACTGATGTTAATGTGAGAGTCAAGTTACTCAAGCTGCATTTGGACTTGAAAAAAGTGGAGTTGGCTTATAATCATGTAATTGATGTGGAGTCTAAACAACTCCATAGTAACAGCTTGGTCTGGTACGAATGTTGTTCTCAAATACTCAAAGTAAGTAACCCGCTCTTTGATTATAGTTGCACTTACGCACTTGTGTGGTCAGGATGTCTTGTAACCTGAGAAATTTTTGTTTCTAGAAAAGAAAGTTTATATATTCTGGAACACCCTTAAAACGTGGGTCTGGATCCAAACTGTAGTATATTTATGAAGCAAACTGTATGGGTGGATGTATCGTAATTTGTGTCTACCTGTAGGTATTAACCATCTTAACCACGGGAATTACCTGCAGATTAACATGTGCAGCACTGATGGAAGTTGGATACGTACATTTACAGTTGGTTGCAACCTCGCTCTAGATGTTTTCATTCTGCTGATTTTAGAGTTCCAATGTTACTCAAGAGCTGTATTTATGATTCAGCTGATAGGAGAGCTTCACCTGATTCACACTGTATTTTTCACAAAGCTACACCCGCGCCAGGAGTAACATAAGCTCACTTTTCATGACCATATTCTTGAGAGATGATGGAATGTGATGTGGATATGTTTGAAGCTTAGTGCTTGAACTGGAAGTTAAAAATGTTTGTCCTCCAAAATCAAAATTTCCACTTGCATTCTGAGATTGAGAGCTTGCTTGCATTTTGAGTTCAACAACTTGCTGATCAATTTTAATTCTGTACCTCTTTGAAGTCTGTCTGCGGTCATTCCTTGCCATGCCCACTACTATACTAAATTTTAGTCCGAATTTGATGACATTAATTTTCAGGGAAATTCAGATGCACAAACGTGAATATTGTATAACGTCGTTTTCTCATGATCTATCAGTCCAATTTCGTTCAAACTCGGGAGGGTTTGTGGGGTATATGTTCCTAGATTACGTCCTATAAATTTTATCGTGATTGGTTGGGTAATAACAACTGCGCATGCGCAAAACTAAATCATCGGTACAGACGAAACTCTGGGACTAATGGACGGTGCTGGATAGGTTCTTGAGTTCCCCCATAAATTTCATTGCCATGGGAATAATGAGGATTAATTCTTAAAAGGAAGACCCTTCCGTTTAATGGCTCTATAAAAGTGCGTCATTATAAACGATGTTGGAAACCCATTCTTGACTAAAACGTTGCCTTTATTCACGATTTGTCATCTTCATACACACGCTGTTGTTGTAAGCAGAACTTTTTTACATAGTGTTGTATCATATATCGTGGTCATAACCTTGTCGTTATAAATGATTTCCACTATATTTCAATTGTAAATAACAATTGTACTGAGTGGGTTGATTCATCCATCATTCAGATCTCTTCCCAGATGCTGTCCCATTGTTGGTGATTGAAATAACTAGGGTTTCTTAAATGATAAAGTTCCTCATACTTCAATAATCACGATTAACTTGTTCATATCCATAGATATTCCGGAACTATAGTAAAAACCTAACTTGCTCTTCCATACTGGATTAGTGGCGGGGTTGGTGGTGGGGTTCTCGGAATTCTGGACTGCGGCCTTCAACACCCATGGGAATCTGTGACCTCTTCGGAATCCCCTTCTGCATTGCTGGTCTCTGATGTGTAGGATGTGGATAGGTGTGATCACTCCAATTTAAAACAGCATTACGAATTCTGAAATCTGATGCATGCCGTCCATACGATGCGGATAAATGTGTCCCTAAGTTAAATATGAAGTGTAGATGTCTAAAGTTGCAGTAAATGTTGTGTATGTATGCATCTTATAAAGTATGTTAACATCCTTTCCTTGAAAAAAGTGCAGAAGCCACGGAAAAGTCTTTGTGACCAGTCTTGTGCCAGTCTTTGTGAACTCTATCACTTGAATCTCACATGACAGATTCCACTTGTTAGTACTCCAAAAACTGGAGAACAACCTCATTACTCCAATCTATTTCTGGCGTGAACGAAAATCATAAGATAAAAGAGAGGTTTCAGAATGGGCCACCATGATGGTGAACCTTGTGTATACTGGGGTGAACCTCTCCTTACCTCGGATCCTCAGGTCCTTTGGCCCAGGATGAAAAACCGACAGGAATCGGAGTGCGGGTGAGGTGAGTGGAACCAACGCGAGCCACCTCTGTACACACTCACCCTTGCCTGACTTTTGGTCGCCTTGGAGAGAGAGTGTGCACTGGGAGCATTAGATGGTGAATGCCATTTGATCGATGGTAGGGTATGCGCATGCACAAACATGAATTATAGCCTCATTTCGCATATTAGCATGTATATCCATACATTACTGTCCATATATATATTTCGCATTCAATAATTTTTACTTGCAATTTGTTCTTCAACTAATTCAATAGGTCCGAGTTAATAAGTGAGGAAACTCCTCACTCCTCTGTCCACCCATCTTGGCAGACTTTCTTTCTTTTTCATTTCTTTCAAACTACTACTTGGTAACTTGTTTACCTTGAATCAAATTCTATAAACATTTTTGCTAGACACCTGATTTTCCTTATTTGCTCCATTAATATTTTAATTTTGCATAAAATATTAATATATTTCAGGCATATCATGATAATTTTCCTAAGAAATGCGACTGGGAGTTTTTCGTTATGTGGATGTCGGCTTTGGATCGACGTTGCTATCTATCCCTAGATGAAACTGGAGGAGAACAGTGTGATATAGTAGTTATTACGGACGCCATTTACACGTAAGTATAATTATAAATGTCTTTCTTGTAATTCGAAGACTTTAATTTTCATTGTAATTAATTTAAGGTACATACCAAATACACATTGCACACACAGTACATTTTAAGTGCATGTTTATAATTACATGTGTAATGTGCTATTCTGGGTAGCCAACAGCATAAATCATCGTCATTCCAGACGATAACTCTCCTTTGGATTGAGATAAAAATTCCGTTCTTGCGCCAAACAATCATGCTTTCCAAACGAAAGGATGAGTTAGTTAGCCAGCAATTTTTGAGCACATTAAAGTGATCAACTTTCAAAAAATACGCTGAAAAAATCACTAAAAAACGGCTAATAATTATTAAATTTATAATTTGTAGCCGCATATTGCTCAAATAAAATTTATACAGCATAAAATAGAACATTACAAATTTTATTCACAAAATAATGGTGAAAAATGTACTTAAATTTTATTAAAATTTGCTATAAAATCGATAAAAACTGCAAAAACAGCTAAAAATCCAAAATCTTTTTTGAATAGCAGATTGCTATTTAGAACACATTTTTTGCCATAAAAATAATAGCCAACATTTTCTTTACATTCAAAAAGCTCAAATTTCAAAACAATTCAACTTGATATAATACGATTACTTACGAAAATTCGCTCATTTGATCATGCTGCATGACTGGCACTTTTTTATATAAAGTACAAAAATACCTATTTTATTGTTGAGCGTGAATGAAATTGGGCACTCAATTTACTTGAATTAATTAGTACCTGGGTTCTTCCCTACATTCCTTCTTGATGGGTAGAATGGCAACACAGTCTGGGCGAAGTGAACAACACTAGTTTAATGCATTCCTACTTGTCCTCTTTGGTTTTTTTCCTTTTTACTGTTCCTGTCTCAAATTTTAACAGTACGTTGTTTTACAGTTTTGTCATTATATTTACTGTTTTATGAAGAAAAACTGTTAGTTTTTGTTTTATGATTATTATCTGTTGAAAATGGGTGAGAGGAGAAGATTCGTTCTGAATATGACCAAATAACCTTTCTGCATCTTAGTTGTCACATTTGATCATCTTATTTTTATGAATATAATTTAAAGTAATATAAAGTATGTTATTATTTATTCTGAACTTGTCTATCAGGTACCGTAAAAGTTGATTTTTTCTTCTGTCCCTAAAAATAATTTCTATTTTCAGTCTTGACCAAACCATCCATTTGTCAACGCAAAAAGTCGCCAAAGCTCCAGAAATTTACTTGGAGTTCCTGAAACATATCACGGGACAATTGGCTTTCCATTTGGCCGTTCTTCTCATGAAGAGAGCCAAGAAAGTAAGGCTATTTCCAATTACCGCTTATCTTTTTTAGAAGAGCGATCAGTAGAAACTTTCAAAGACACATTGACTGAGGGACTTTTTTGAAATTGTTTTTAATTGGATATCAATTAAATTTGTCATTTTATTCTTCACAGGAAACGTCGATGTGGAAGGAAACTAAGAAAATGATCTCTCCTCTGTTGCTTTTTGCGGCGTGTGACCCTCCAAATACTGACGCTAGTTGGTGTTTGTCTATAAAAGAAAACCAAAGGAAACTTTTGAACACTTGGGCTCAACTAGGCCGATGCCGCTATGTTCAATCAGGTACTATTATTTTTTTGCCTCATCATCTATTATTCCTTTTAGCCTGAAGATACTTAGAAGCTCGGGGGTGGCTTGTATTATCTAATTATAATATGACTCGGAATGGCAGTGTTGTGATCTCTCAGACAAGGACAACTCTCGCGAGAGGTTCGATTTAAAGAAGTTAATTAAAGAGAAATTAATTAGATTAAAGAGGTTTGATTAAATCGGTTTCATAGGTTGGAGCGCTGTTTCTCAAGGTGGGTTTACATTCAATGATAAATTGAATGACTTGTCTGTAGCGACAAGTCGATACGTTTTATCAGATATTTACACGTTTACATGTTCTTTCCGACTTTTCATTCAACTCGGTCGGTATCAGAGAGTTTGTGTACTTCTTGTATTCGTAGTTCTCGTGAACACAAAAACGAGCTATTAGAATGGGCACGATGAATGCTAACCTTTTTCGCATTGATTTCTCGTAGCGTTTTAGTAAGCCTGAGAGAAAGAGAACTCTTATAGTGAAGTTAGCGTGACTCTTGGAGTGAGTCACTGCTTAAAACTCGCAGTATACAATTTTCAAAATATAACGTGAAATAAGAAACAACGACCACTTACCTCTACATCATACAAAAAAGATTCAGCAATGAAAAATACAAATCTTTAAAACATGTGAAATAAATGTTAACCCTTTCGCGACGGCCGCCGTATTAATACGTCGGCACAGATGTCCTCCTAACGCCTAACGACGTATTAATACGTCGGCCATCTAGTGCTCCGTAACGCCTGTGAACAATCACGGAAACGAAACAACACAGTTTACGGGATCCTGAACACAATTTATTGTGAAATACAACTGTAAATTGACTTAATAATGGGAGAGCGATTTACAGACTGAAAACGAGAACTAGAATGACAAACATTTTCCTTCCTTCCGCAACTTGCGCCGGGAGCGCTACAGTTCGTTCACAGGTTTCTTGATATCAATTAATGGACATGAGAAATATAAATGATTTACATAAATACAATTGCTTGACTAAATTACACAATTTTCGGGAGCTCAGATCACTGATTAATCAGGGATTCTTAATTAAATTGGGGTAGTAGTTTCATTGTTCCATTCAGATACATTGCATAGGTTTTAAGCTGGAGAAGACGCTACGCTAGCGCCCGACTCGGGAGTTCGGTGAACTTAGAGGCGGGAAATACGAATTTGGGTTGGAGGCGGGAATTACGAATTTGGTTACGGCCAAACATACTCCCCCCCCCCCAATTCCAGCGGAATTCTAACATGGGATCTCAATTGTCAATAGGCAGGGGGCACAGCTTGCGGACGGGTCGGTCAAGAATGTTGGAGCTAGTGCGCACTTTTGCGACGCGGGAAACCTCATCCTTGCCGGGGATCAACTCGACTATGATGCCCTTTGGCCAAGAGAGAGGGGGAACATTGTCTTGCATGATCAGAACAACATCGCCTATCTTGGCTGGTTTGAACGGGGTATTCCATTTTTGTTTGGACTGCAAGTCTAGTAAGTACTCGGTTCTCCATCTCTTCCAGAACTGTTCGACTACAGCATTAACAAATCTCCACTTGGGAGTGAGACGAGAGCTGAACTCAGCGACCGAAGATTCGGGAAGGGCAGTGAGGGGCCTCTGAATTAAAAAATGACCCGGGGTTAGAACCAAGAAATCATCAGGTGATTCTGATTGGTGAACTAGAGGGCGACTATTTAGAATTGCCTCGACACGAGACACTATTGTAGTGAACGTTTGTAAGTTAGGGGTGTGGGATTGTAACGTAAGGATCAGCAGCCGTTTGGCTGACTTAACTGCGGCTTCCCACAAGCCCCCGAAATGGGGAGCTCTGGGTGGAATGAATTTCCATTCTACCCCCCTTGCGGCTAAACGCACCTGCAAGTTGTCAGAGACACCGGAATCCATAGCTTTTCGAATTTCTGAGAATAGGCGTGCAGCACCGGCAAAGTTGGTGCCATTGTCAGACCAGATGGTGGAAGGTACACCTCGACGCGCCATGAAACGTTCAAGACATTGGAGGAAACCATCAGTCGTAAGGTCCATCACTGTTTCCAGGTGCACTGCTTTCGTAGCGAAACAAACAAACACGGCTAAATACACCTGGAATGAACGGGATCCTCTCTTCCCTAACAGAGTGATTTCAAATGGGCCTGCGTAATCAATGCCGACTGTTTGAAACGGAAAGGCCCGTTCAACACGACCTTCGGGCAGCTGTCCCATAGATGTCTCATACGGTACAGGTTTTATAGAAAAACATCGGACACAACCCTTTAAATAACGGGACACCACCACAACGACCATTGATGATCCATAGGTGGGAACGGAGGTATGCCAGCGTGGCACGGGGACCTACATGTAGACAGGCTTCATGCGCCTGCTTAACTATCAGTTCGGTCAACTTGTCTTCGGACGGTAACAAGGCGGGATGCTGAGTTTGATACTCCAGACTACTCAGAGTCAATCTACCTCCCACTCTGAGCAAATTATCGGGAGCAAGGAATACGGAGAGTTGCGCGACAAATTTTGGTAAATTCTCTTCCTTCTCACGGGATTTCAGGGATTTAAAAACTTGCGGAAAGTGCCTCTGCTGCGCACGGCGAACCAATCTCCTCTCCGCCGAACCAAGCTCAGCCGTAGTAAGCGGACCGGTGCGCCTCCCGAACGCCCGACAATTGTGCGCAAAACGCAACACCCATCCTATGACTCTCTTTAAGTGAGAGTAGGAACTAAAGCGAGATTCAATGTCAAGAGGTACATCCCCTATCTTGGTGACTAAGTTAATGGCACGGGAAGCTCGGATTTCCGAGGTTACATCCGGAGAGGACAGGTCGGGGCGTACCCTTCTAATGGGCCACTCCGCTCTTGGAGTGCACAGCCATTCCGGACCACTCCACCATAGTGAGTCATTCACTATCTGGGATGGTAAAGCTCCACGCGAAGCCACGTCAGCGGGATTGTCCTGAGAACGCACGTGAAACCACGAATCGTGCGGAACATGATTGAGAACCTTTGCCACCCTATTTCCTACAAAGACCTTCCAAATTGGTGCGGGATCCGCAGTTATCCAAGACAGAGCTATAACACTATCAGAACAGGTGACCACATGCTCATCTGTGACGGAAGGGAAATTGGGGCGTACTTTCGAGATTGTTTTACCCAACAGTTCGGCGGCGAGCAGCTCAAGACGGGGAATTGTTTCTAGTTTTAAGGGAGCTATTCTAGCCTTAGCCATAATTAATCTGGGAAGATATTGGCCATTCACATCACTGACTACGTATATCACGGCAGCATACGCCTTTTCTGAGGCGTCAGCGAAACCTACTATCCATTGCGGAACGTTCGAGCTGGGGACGTGACGAGGAATCCTAAGGAGCTGCAACAAATCTAAGGATTCGGACAACCTCTGCCACTCTCTCAAGAGGTGTTCGGAAATAGGATCGTCCCAGTCGCATTTTGAGCGACAAACTTCTCGTTGTATAGATCTGGCGAAGACCGCCACAGGAATCACCCAACCCACGGGGTCATATATTTTTCCTATCTGACTCGCCAACTCTCTTTTCGTGCGAACTATTGGTGTAACAGGTACCTTGAAGAAGAAGGAGTCGGATCTGGGATCCCAAGCCACTCCTAGCATTTTGAGGGGCTTTTCCTCCTCTCCGGTTAAATCTACGCAGTCCGTATGCGGACTAACATGCTCCTCGGGAATCCCTTCTAATAGGGCGAGATCGCTGGAAGCCCATTTTCTGAGCTCCAAGCTAGCCGAAGCGAGGAGTGCCTGAAGTTCGTTTCGAACTTTGATGGCCTCCCCTATGGAATCTCCACCACCGTGTACATCATCCACGTAAGTGTTACTAAGCAGTACTTTAGATGCCAAGGGGAAGTCGTTCGCGGATGTCTCAGCCAAATGTTTTATGACACGATTAGCTAGAAACGGAGCACATGCCGTGCCGTACGTGACGGTTGAGAGAGCGAAATCCTTAACTGGGTCCTGAGGAGAATCCCTCCAAACTATACGGAGCATGTCTTGATCCTGAGGGGGGTGTCCGATTTGACGAAACATTTGTCTAATGTCGGCTATAAATGCGAATTTAAACAACCGGAATCGAGTTAATATCGTAGCTATTTCAGGGAGAAGGCTGGGACCTACGTGCAATATCTCATTGAGTGATCTCCCATTTGAGGAGCGCTGCGAAGCGTCAAAGACCACCCTTATTTTTTCTGGAGGGTCGCCTTCTCTGTGTACGGCGTGGTGCGGAATATAATAATGGGGTTGACCCAACTTGGGAGGTTGAACGAATCTCATGTGACCCTGATTGAGATAATCAGACATAAATTCTCTGTAGGCGGAAGCTAACTGACTATCAGTTCTGAATTTGCTCTCCACACTGTATAGTCGGCGGAGAGCAATGTTGCGTGAATCACCTAAGGATGCTTTATCCTGCGAAAACGGAAGTGCTACTTCATACCTTCCTAACGAGTCACGGGAAACGGAATTTAAGAAAATTTCCTCGGCTTCTTGTTCAGCGGGAGTATAATGGGAAACTTCTTCTACTGACTCAATTTCGAACATACGGCGGAGGAGTTCGTTCGTTTGAACATCAGATACACTATTACAACTGACCTCAAGTGTAGAAACTTGACAACTAATACGCTCGGGAACGACACTCTCTCCCAGGGGGGTTCGCAACCTATCAGCAACAGCAAATAAAGAAACAGATTCTGACGGTCTGACAATAGGGGGTACTAACGAATACAGATTGCGTAGGGAGATAGGAGCGGAACATGAATTTGTTTCCTCGGAGTCAACGGAATGCGGGTTCATGACAGCGGGAACTAGGTCAACGGAATGCGGGTTCATGACAGCGGGAACTAGGTCAACGGGAACTAGGTCAGTGACAGCTGGGCTCAAGGTCAATGGAGTGCCTTCGCCTTGTGGCGTAGATTTGTCAAGTTCAGCCCCAGTAAGTGCCTCTCTACAATTCTCATCTCTCTCCTGATTTACCCTCTCATTAAACCGGACCTTCCTTTCCTTGAGGAAGGGGAAGTGATAGCTTTGCTCATAGCTATTGGGAAAAATTCTTGGTACGTTACCTAAAGCTATCCATCCTACACGAGTTCTTATGAAATGAGGCCCCTGACCCTTGGGTGCTACTATTTCCGGGAGCATGAGCGCTGCAAATAGACCGGAGCTAAACAACATATCAATATTGGCTTGTTTACTAAACTCGGGATCCGCTAACTGTGACCTTAATTTTCCCCTTGCCCTTGGCATGTTGAAAGATCGAGTCGGAATAGGTATGGTTAATTTCTCGATCACCGAGGCTCCTACAGTTAAGAAAGTACCATCCTTAAGATGCAATACTAACGAGGTCGTGAACTTCAATGATTGTCTAGCCTCGCCAACGCCCATGACCTCAGCGTCGCAGGGATCCAGAGGGAGTTTGGCTCTTCGAGCCGCTTCTAAGGAAATTATATTAGTTTCTGCACCAGAGTCTAATAATACTCGGATGCGTTGCAAGTGGGAGCTACTAGGTGGGGATATATAAACCATTGCCGTAGGCACCAAGCTAGGAACATTAAATTTAATGGCCTTTCTAGCGTGATCATCAATTGAGGGAATTTTTAAAATAGATTTAGCGGGAGGTTGGAGTTTACCCAGCTCATTGGAAACATTGTTACTTGAATGAATTTTTATGCTGGGTTTAGTGGTAGATTGGAATTTACTTATTTTAGCGGAAATACAATTAGTGGGATTACAATCATGAATGGAACAATGAAAACCATGATTAAACTCACCAATCGTAGCGGGACGGCGGGGCGAAATTGCGGGATATGTTTTCGCCACGCCTGGAAGAGGCGTGGCCTAAACTTCAGAAACTTGAATTTAGTTGTCGCGAACTATTATGTGATCTGAACTCGCGACTTGAGATACTATCGGCACTTCTTTCACTCACTGCACTTGGACAACTGACTTCACTAGACTGACTTCGGTAATTGGCGGAATCCTGATGCTGTGGCAGCGTCCTCGCTGGACCACCTGATGTATTGGGCGGAAATGTCGAGCCCCTTTCAAAACTTGGGCTACTTCGTGGTTTAGATTTCATGATGGGATCGCATATTAGGTAGTGATGACGTTCGTTACACTCACTACACCTTCTCTTCGACGTACAGTTCATCACTCTGTGGTATGGAGAAAAGCAGTTTATGCAAAGATTGTTGCGTTTAATTACATCCTTCCTCTCTGCCAACGATTGTCTCTTGAAACGATGACAGAGATAAAGAAAGTGTTCCTGGTCACAGAACGCACACGGATACGGGATCACTCGACGGGATGGTCCTGGCTTTGTTTGGAAATCGGAGGGATGAGCGGCGGAAGCGGGAGTTGGGACTCCTTTGGAGCGGGTGGCGGAATCTGGCGGCACGGGCTGTAACTGCACAACCCTTAGCTCCTCCTCAAGGAACTGCAACAATTGCACGTGCGTTGGGATGAAGCTCTCATCCTTTACTCGCTCCCTATTGAATTTCTGCTGAAGGGCGGCGTCGATTTTCGAGAAGAGAGCCTCAAACAACAGGAAGCCCGTTAGATCGGTAGCTTCCACCGAAAAAATCGCTTCTATCCATGCCTTGGCTGAAGATAGATACTGCTCGAACGTACTGGCGTCTATCCGATTTAATTTAGGGATCGTAGATCTTTTGGCGAATGTGGCTCTGGCTATTCTGTACCTTCCGGAGTTTTCCGAACACAAGTACTGATAGAATTGTTCGTAATTAGCAGATTGATGCTCTGTGCCTTTAAGCCATTGTTCTGCCTGAGCTACCAACTTCCCCTTTAGGGATTCGAACTTCACGGGATCCGGAAGATGTGGTACGTTATGTACTGCGGAGTTGAAACTTCGGATAAAATGAGCAAATTTCGTAATGTCACCATCATAAGTCGGAACGGATGGGAGCAAAATATGCATGACTTTCACTGCTTCATAGGGAGTTTTAACATCATGAAACGAGAACTCACCTTTTGTGCGTGCGGCCGCGTCGGCCCTTCCCTTTTCAGCTATCAGTTTTTTTGCTTTCTGACAACCTTCTATAATGTGCGGGATCCATGCTAATCTTAGCTCTTCTTTGATCTCAGAACCGTTTACTTGTTCTAAAAGTCGTTCCCCTTCCTTTAGAATGTCAGTGGTTATTTGAACCACGAAGTGAGGTTCCTGATTGTCGTCATTTAGGTTCTGATATAATGTCATGACCCATGACGAAATTTTGCGGTATAGAACCTTAATATTTTCCGGTAATTTATCTACCTTGCTGGGTTCCATGCAAAACCCTTTTGGCTTGGTGTCCGTCATGGTTAGGTTCTCCACCGACGGTAAAGATATCGGAGGTGAAGGTTGACGGGATCTGCGCTTTGATTTTGGCATCCTGAAATTTTAAATCCTTTTTACTGGATGCAAAACTCAGACGGATGTACAACACGATAACTTCACTACGGGATCCAAAGCCAATGGTGAATACGGTTTTCCTATTCAATATGGCGAGAGCAGCGTGGTCTGTTGAAAAGAGATCCTTTCTTCACGGACTGGAACAACGCTCAGCTCCGTGAAGCCTAATTTCCGGGTTAATCGGCACCAATGAACAATCACGGAAACGAAACAACACAGTTTACGGGATCCTGAACACAATTTATTGTGAAATACAACTGTAAATTGACATAATAATGGGAGAGCGATTTACAGACTGAAAACGAGAACTAGAATGACAAACATTTTCCTTCCTTCCGCAACTTGCGCCGGGAGCGCTACAGTTCGTTCACAGGTTTCTTGATATCAATTAATGGACATGAGAAATATAAATGATTTACATAAATACAATTGCTTGACTAAATTACACAATTTTCGGGAGCTCAGATCACTGATTAATCAGGGATTCTTAATTAAATTGGGGTAGTAGTTTCATTGTTCCATTCAGATACATTGCATAGGTTTTAAGCTGGAGAAGACGCTACGCTAGCGCCCGACTCGGGAGTTCGGTGAACTTAGAGGCGGGAAATACGAATTTGGGTTGGAGGCGGGAATTACGAATTTGGTTACGGCCAAACAGCTTGCTTTGGCGTTTTCGAATTTCCCTCCATTCTATCGACTCTCATGCCATCCATTGAGAATCGTTGTAACTAAAATTTACGTCTAGTATCTAATAGAATGCGCTGAGATCAAAGACGTTGTCGAGAGTTTTTATTCACATCAAAATAGCAGGAAAAACGTTGACTTGGACACTGTTGTTTTTTGCCCGCATTCGGTCTTTGTCATAATTTTACTCATACCTGTTTCCATACTTGTACTTTCTTTTACGTTTTTATTCCTCACAGGTGGACGGATGAAGGAATTCCTAACGAAATAATAACCGGGAGTGACAGTGAGTTAGGTAGTGATGTGATTGACGTTGAAATTGAAGCTCGTTCAACAAACTTTTTGGATCAACTGATCGATTGCTTTGACGATTTTCTCGATGATGGTAATCACGATACTCGGGAAATTTCAAATTCTAGTATTCTTGATCCAGTTCCGAAAAGTGAAGGCGGGTTAAAAGCTCATATCTTGAAGCGAAATCTTGAGATGAAAATGCTGAAATTGTCGCGTTAAAACTTCGAAAGCATGAACAAAAGGCCGCTAATGACCCATCTGGTTGAGGTGCGGGGAAAAAAACACGAACAAAAGACAAATACAAAGGTTAAACCAACAACGAAAGACAGCACGGAAGCGGTAAAAGTCTGGCAATTTTGTTGGGTGTGTCCATACTGAATATATATGTTATGTGTGTGTGTGTGTCCATACCAACCATTGGTTGGTTATGGTTGCTAAGTTAGGGTCATCTTGGAGAAAGGTCATGTTGTCGTCTCGTAATTACGATTCTGAAAAAGCGAAGCACAAGAAAAGCTCTTCCCGTTCCGAAAAGCGTTTCCACGTAACAAAAACCTCGTTTCGGAGGGGCTATTAATACGAGAATTACAAAAACTCTCTATTTAACCCCTCCGTGGTTGGTGATTTGTTGAGTTGACGCTGTTTACAAAGGCAGAACTGAGGTATATGACAGATTTGGTAATTGTTCCCTCCCAGAGTGTTCCTTTTTAGAAATCTTGAAGTCCCAATCTGTGGCAAACAGGCTAAGTTTCAATTTTGAATATGCATATAACTTCATGGCAGTAAAACTTTTCGTCCAACCTCTGTGACTCTTTCAATGCCTTTTATAAATTACATCGCTCTTGAAACACTCGACTATAGAACTGGTAATATGGTGATTAATTGTGTAACATAGAGTACATAAGTATGTTCAATAATTTGTAACTGTTTCGGCCAAAGGAACTGTTAATTGGCACGTTCTCGAAAGCATCAATACACCGCCTGCTCCGAAAGCACATTTTCACGCACCGATTTGTCGCTGCAAGCTCAATAGATTTGTGTAATTATCCACAAGCCTTCCAATCTGGCTCAAACTTAGCTAGGTCGTAATGACTTGTGGTTTATAAGTTCTGTCTTGCATGCACCGTTTTATCGTTCAGACAAATTGTTCAGTTTTACTGTTGTGTGAAAACCTGCTTTAAAGAAAATTTCCCCCCGAAGAAATTGAGGATATGGGTTCGAACTCTGTTGAGATATCAAATATTTTTGGGCATTCATTACGCTTGGCACACGTCAGTATCACCCAGAATTTAATAAAAAATTATTAACCCTTTGCAACCGAGCTCTCGTTGGGCACAGCTGTCAGCTCTGGCTGTCACTGCAGATCGATTTTTTCAGCCTTCTAGTGGGATTTGCCATGCTCCACTAATGGTGCTCTAACTTCGTCAAAAACGGTGCAACCATGTTCAAATTTTGAGGGAATACTCATGAATATGTGCAGCATCAATTGCTTTATTGAAATAACCACGTTTGACGTTTTCTAAAATAAAACGTTATGCACCCACTTATGATTAAAATGAAAATGGCGTGCCCGGATGAAGGTTACTTGATTTAAATATTGAGAAATTGGAACCCAGGTCAGATCCTCTGGTTCGTCATGCCAATCTTTCAGCTTGAAGACCCCTGTGGTGAAACAAGCAGTTCCTCAAAGGTGGGCTATCCCATCCCCTATTTGAGTCCAGAATCCTTTTACGAGCTTACGTTTGGTTATATTTCCCCCCTCCTTATCTTTGGCTCTGTATACGAGCTCGCTCAAGAAGTATGCTGATCCCATGGAGAGTCACGGTTTGTTTTGTATCATTTGAAATGTATTTTGCACCAAGGAGCAATAGTTGTGTTACATTGTGCTACAGATTGTTTCATAACTCGATTGTTGATTTTCAGGTTATATGTTGAACGCATTAACCAAAGAGTGTCAGTCAACGAAAATGTTTATAGACAAAGTCAACCATTTTGCCGTGACTGATTGGAGAAAGAGAGTATATGAGGTTGGTTCCCTCTTTAATTCACTAATCAAATTTTAAGAACTGATAGTACAGCATCATAGCCTATGTGGTAGGGTGAATACTAATGTCAACATTAAATTTTCTGATTTAGAAGACATTTATTTCAATCGACGAAGTCAGCTCTTCAACTTCCTACTTCGTGACCAGTTCGAGTTATGCTGCTTTACCGCAGAAAGTACCGTTACTTGACAATCTCAAGCCCTCTTTGTATGGTAAGAATACGTTTGAACAAAGACATTTACAGTTCACCTCAAATTGATTTTTACGTTATTCTTGTTTTAATTTTGTTAGTTATTTTTTTTAATATTGATTTTTTCCCTGCAGTTCAAAGTATCGAGATGAATTATACTGGTAGCCTGCACCATCTAGTATGGCTGGGCCTCCAGGTCCTCCAGAATCCCAATTCAATACTAACCTGCAGACTTTCCTCGTTCTTCCATACAACGTTGTTCAAGAATAATTTACAGTACACTGTTACCAACCTACAGAACTCTGGAGTTGAAACCTTGAATCAACTTGACGTGGATGCGTTCCTCTTTGCTACCAGTAAGCTAATATTCTCTATTTACGATTACATCCTTGGTGAGCGCATTATGAACTCTCATAATTTCTACACAATATCGCTGTTTTGAAAGGTGGTTTACTATAGACCTATTCTGCAGATGGCCCCTTCGAATTTCACTGCTTTCAAATCAATGATGCTGAGCATCTGCATGGTTCTTTGTAACCCCAACTCCGCTAAGATACGCACATAGGTAAAAAGAACCACCCATTTCCCTAATCCAATGATATGTAACTTCAATGCATTTGTGAATTGGGTATACGTAAATATTCACGTACAGAACTTTGACTCAACAGCCAATTCTTTGAAATGAATACTTTCCCAAACGGATAGAGTGGAAAATGATCTCGTGCTGGGTCATCATAAAATCTTGTCATCGTGAATTGTAATAGAAAAATGAGAGAAAAAACTGGTTTTCTGTTCGAGAAAAAACAAAGTTTTTTTGGGTCTTTTATAATACGTCCCTCGTTCCATTTTAGTAGGTGGTCTTCACAGGGTCTTATTGTATACGGTCTTCATTCCAATTTAACGAATTTGCTACGACAGAATCTTCGTCGTTGCTGCTATTTGAAGACAAATTCCAAAAAAGTATCAATTGGAAGTTACAAAAATAAAGGCAATCAAACTTGAGATTTAAACATTTGTAAACAAATTTACTTGATTGAAGTTAGAAAGCTCTAGATATCTCATTAACCTCCAGTTATAATTAGGGTTCAACTAGGGATGGATAAACGCCCCCTATTGTGTTATCTAGAGCAGCGGTTCCCAACCTTTTTAAATTGGGGGCCCAATAATATTTTTTGAAAAAATTCGAGGCCCACCCCGATTATATATATATATAATTTTTCCATAGATATTTAAGCAAATATTAAATCAAATTAAAACATACTGAGCAAAAAGGAAAAAAAAAAACTTTTTACTGAAGAACCTTTATGTATTTATAGATGTATTAACATGGCTGTTCAAACTTAATGGGATTTCTGACATTGTTTGTCCCCTACTAGTGCATCAATATCGGGATCGAAACTTGACAATTTCAGACTTAAGTCACTCTCCACGTTTAATTTATTTTTATACTTATTTTTCAAATAAACTAAAGTAGAAAACGCTCTTCACACAGATAAGTAGCTAAAAATCCCATCAATTGCGTCAGTGCAATTTTGCCAATTGCGAGATAGTCTTTTCGCACATTTATCCATAAGGAATCATAGGGGTAATTTTAAAACTGGATTTCAGATCCTGATCACAAGACAGTTCAATTAAAGAGAGCTCTTCACTTGAAGATGTGTTAACTTTTTTAAAGTTATCTTCATGAAAAGGATTTCTGATCCATTGGATTTCGCCTTCAATTTGAGGGAACTAATTCCTAAAAGAAATATGAAAAGACTTAGTTTCTTACTGTGATTTCTCAGTCCAAAAATGAAAAGTTAAAACACAAAGCAAAAGAAAAGTGATGAGACGAGTCAATTTTGAGGAGATGGGTATTTGAATTTAAACTACGGGAAGACGACACTTGGAAGATGAAAGTGGGAGAGGCAGACTTTTATGGTTGCAGCTGTTGTTTCATCAATTTTGACTTCGTTGGTTTCAAGGAAATCACGTAGGACTTGAAATACGTGGAAAGAATTTTTTTTAGCTCATCGTTGAAGTTTTATCATCATCCCTGAAGAGTTAAATTAAGAACACCACCTGAGTTTGCCAAAAACGCCAGACAGCTTTCACGATCCCTCATCCATGAGATCAGTCTCGGAAAGAACTTGACTTTCGCAAAATTTGCGCTCGGTGGGTCTCTGGATAGCCACCGAACTTTACAGCGAAGTAGAAGCTATTTGTGTTGACTGCCCGTTTCATCACACAAAACACTGAAAAGTCTCGAGTTTTTTGGCCTTGCTTTGATAAAGTTGACGATTTTTACTGCATCGTCAAGAGTTTTTTTCAGACACTCGCCCAAACCTTTAAATGCAAGAGCTTCTCTATGTATGCTGCAATGTATCCATTTGACAAAGGGAGCTACTGACCTAACTCGGGCGATTAACCCCTTATGAATACCAGATATAGCTCGTGCCCCGTCAGTTGTCAAACCTACACACTTTGACCAATCTAATTAATTTTCTGTTATAAAATAGTCAAGCGACTTGTAAATAAATTTAAAAAATAAATTGTAAAATAATTGAATCACCAGCCATCCAGGGACCAGATAAATTAAAACTCCAGATAGGGTTCAACTAGGGATGGATAAACACCCCCTATTGTATTATCTAGAGGATAACGCTATCCCTCAGATAAATCCCCCTTATCCATTGGATAAATGTGATTGATAAACCGGCCCTTACCGTATTACAGTCAGCCCTACCTTCGTACCATTTGTACTCATAAATGAACTTGTATTGCTTACTTCTATATCCACCAGTAACTATAAATAACCATTTCTAGTTTTCTGCACTGGGGCCATCCTTGAAGATCAACAGGTTAATGGATATTTCTCGCCTGATCGACCTGCATTACTTTCTCCAAACATCACTCCCACACTGTGCACCCAAGAACAAGCGAAATGGTAAATATATAAGGTCATTTCAAGACTTGATATAAGTGACGTCCTTCCAAGATTGGAAGTTGGGAATTGTGGAAGATTCTAGGGAGGAATCTTATTTGTTCAGTTCGATGCAGTTTTAAAAGGCCAACAAAAACGCTCAATTCCGTCTTTTGTATACCCATAGTTTGTGTTTATAGTACTCTTCTATTCAAATATAATATATAGTAGTATTTTGGAAATGATTTTTCTATTAATGAGGTTTTGGTGTTTTTTCATTTTTAAAAGGTGGTCGAGTGCTTGCAGTATCACTAATGCAGGTGGACGCAGTCTTGGTAATAACATTAAAATGTCTGATTTACGTCATAACTTGCAAAGAGGGATTGAAGTTGTTCGAGGAGATGGGCTTCCTTTGCCTTTGATGGTTATTCTGGCCCGTACGTTTGGCCTGATGGTGAGTTTTTTTATATTTCTTATAGCCTTATACAGGAGAGTTGGACGGAAAAGATTCACTTTTCAATTTCTTGATCATAGGGATCTGATGCGGATTCGATTGAAGAATCTGAAGGATGTGAGAATCGTGCAGTTTACTTATGGAGACTAGCTGTACCACTGTTAGAACGCTTGGCTTCCAAACAAACTTACAACATGTTCACCTCGAAAACCAAGCTGTTTGAGTATGCAGTGTAAGTTACTTCATCATCATCAGTTTAGGAGGCTTTAGTGTGTTTCAAGCCAATAGTATTAATAATATCCTGTATGTTGACTCATTTTCTATTTGTTCAATGCTTTACAATTCAATGTTTCAGGAAAGATTTGCTCCCTAATGAAGTCAATACTCTTTTGGACGAAGGACGATATTACATCGCAACCTATTACATGAATAAAGAGCAATACGAGAGGGCTCTTGATATTTTCAAACTTCTGCGAACTGCCCAATCAAATTATAACATGGCTTCGGTTAGTTTTACCGTTTATACTGGAATTAATTTCCTAATTGCTGGTTTGTGCTTTCGTTTTTATACTTTTTTCTTTTTTGAATCTAAATTTTCTTGTTGGGGGAAGAGGGCTCTATCATTGGTGATGGGCTCAATTTAGTTCTTGGCGCGAATCCGCTCCATCATTGAAACCAATCAGTCGGTCGAAGCTCCGCCACTTCGTGATTGGCACGGATGATGCAAACACAGACCTTGTTTTGCCCATCCCTTTGTGTTGGTTGGGTTGGGGACGACTCTAGTTCTTACTCATTTTCTGAGCAAGAGTTCTAACATTACCGTCTGATGAGCACTTGGAGCATCCGTGGAGCACACCAGCGATGTGAATGATGTATCGCGATCTTTAAAATACAACTTTCTTCTTGGAAGGGCAAGTACTTTCTTTTTCCCTTTGTTGGCTCAAGAGTACTGCTGCCATAGGGTGGGCAACATAGGAAAAAGTGTCAGAACGACAGATATATTAAACAATGCACTTCTCATTGCCCTTTCCAAACCCCTTAGCAGGCAAGATAACCTCGCACGACTTGCTCATTTCTACTTGACTCAGCCATCACTTTTTTTTTTAACGCAGCAGGTAGGAAAAAATCTTTATGGTCCTAAGGTGGTAACCGTATTTTGTTAGATACCCATAATAAGGGACTGCACTCCAGGTTATGTGGGATTCGAACGCCATTAAAACCTCTACCTTCCTTCTCCCACGTCAGAGTTCTTTAGTGCGAATCCCCCTTCAGTGCTGACGCCATGAGTTCAAATGTGCGGCATCTTACTACCTCCTGACCTCTTTCTTGTCCCCCAATTTCGCAACCGAGTGCATGCTTGGGGAACAGTTCTTACGTCCTCATCCCTCACATGAAGCTGGCATTTCAAACGAGTTTCTCCTGTGTCTCATAGCTAATGCATCACGAAATTCCAAAGGCTTCAGATCAAAGTTATGGGCAGTGCAAGTTAAGTTTGAGTGGCAGTGCAGAAAGCCATCCTGATGTTTTTAGCTTGAATGTTAAAAGCAAGTTTCATTCAGAGGGGGATATTGAGCATCCTTTACTTGAAACCTGATGCCTTAAATTTGCAGTGAGGACTGGATCTGACTAAACCAGTCCGGTTTTTCCAACTGGCGATGAAATGAAGCCGCATTCATCCTCTGGGACATCACCACCCAAAATTGCTGGCATACTTCGCTCGAACATTTTCTCCCAGTGGTTTGTAAATCTCCTTCCCACCATCAGTTACTCATTGAGCAAGCAAATCATCACTGAAACTGCATAGTCTTTGTGGAGCATGTGCGACTCGTGGGTATTCTTGGCCAACTGCTGACAACTTTTGAATCACTTTTGATCTTTTGAACTTACCATTCCAAATCGAAGTTTTTAGTTTATTATTTTCAATAATGATCTTATTAAAAAGGCTTTTTAAAGTTGTCGGATTACCTTTTACAATCTTTCTGATAAGTTTATCAATGGAAAGGATTTGATACATACGAAATTATAGTGTGAATTTTATTTAAAATTTCTCCAGTTACACTATGGGTTGCACTATAACAGAACCCAGTTACTTTGAGGTTGTGGGTTTCTTCCCATTCACAGGGTGGCAGTTTCATATAATTTTAATGAGCTTTTGATGATATAGAACCTTAGTGTCATAGGAAATACATAGAGGAGATACATAGGAAATTATAGTGTGAATTTTATTTAAAATTTCTCCAGTTACACTATGGGTTGCACTATGACAGAACCCAGTTACTTTGAGGTTGTGGGTTTCTTCCCATTGACAGGGTGGCAGTTTCGTATAATTTTAATGAGCTTTTGATGATGTAGAACCTTAGTGAAACCTCCTGCTGTTTTTTAGTTGGAAGACAATGATGTATAACTTGCTGAAACGCTGAATGTAATGAATTGTTATCTACCGTTATTCACTTAATTTATTTATCTATATTCATAGTGGTATATAATTTGAAACGAAATTTCTCGTTTTGTTTCATGAACTTTATGCTGCATCTTACAAGCTGACCCTAATTTATACTCGTCATTCAATTTCCCAGATTTATTTGAAGCTAGCTGAAGAACAGATGAGTGGGCTTAGAGGTGAAGAAATAACATCTGACTTGAGGTGCAAACATGGGATCCTTGCAACTAAAGCTCGCGACGCTCTTCAGGTTGCTCGTGACTTGATCAAGGGTGACAATAGTCATCCACTTCAACACAAGATCAAGACAAAATACATAGAAGTTGAAGATCTTCTGTCGCGTATTGAAAGAGAGAACGGTAAATAATGAACTTCTGGGATTCTATAATTATTTACAGTGTATTATGACATCTTCTACTGGAAAGTCACTGTGTATGTTATCTACTATCTACGATGTCCGACCAATCTTCGAGTATATCTACCTATCTCTGCAATATCTACACAAGTTGGTGAGAGCTTTCGGAATTTGTACCTGTATGGTCCTGTACGGGAGATCCGTAATTTCTGATTGTTCCCCATCATCCGAATCCACATCAGAAGAATGAGATGATTCAGTATTAGAGGGAACTGAACCCACGATCGCTGTTACACAGGTCCACGGTTATATTTTCTTTTGCCTTGAAGCAAGGGCTCATCAGTTGGAACCATTTAGCCTTTTTCCTTCCATTTTGGAACAACAGTCATCAATGCGGTCAAAATAAACATCGCGACACAGATCAAACAAGCCTGTTACAGTAGAATTCGCTCTACCTATCCATTTTGCAGTACTCATCACGTTGCACCAATACCACACTATTTCCTCCATTTGGCACAAACTTAGTCCACTTAATCCCTTTTCCGTTGACCTCAACATAAGTGAAGAATTTATTTTGTTTTCTAATGGACTGAAATTTTCGACACCACTTTTTCTGACACTGTAAATAATTATTTTATCAATCTTCAACATCCTCTTTTCGAATGATCTTCATATATTCGTTAAAGAGTTGCGGACCAAACCTAGAGAGGGACTGAAGATGCCCAAAGTGACCTTTCAGCTTGAATCATCTGTCAATTAGATAACATACACAGAGACTTCCTTCGACTGTGTACCCTAGGCGAATTCGTTTTGAACAATAATTTGGTGTGACACTGTTGTCTTACTATCTGAGTTGTTGAAGTTTATTTTGTAATTTCAGGTCTTGACCGTGACGCATCTGCTGAAAGTATCTCACTTGGGAGTGGGGGATCACCTACTTTTGAGAAACTGGCTTCCCCACTAACTAATGCTAGAAATCATAATAAACATACTCCCGCAGCCAGTACTCCTCGTATAGCACTGGTAGCAAATTAGTTTATTAATTAATTATCCTTAATTATTATTGGTTATTAAAATTTCATGACGTTTGATGAATATTTCAGGAAACCAGATTACGACAAAACAACTCGGAGATGACTGAATTGATGAGTTTGCAGCAAAGTACAAATCAACTGAAGTTGCAACAAATAATGGAACAATCCAAATTGATTCTTGACCGAATGGACAGCATTATATTTGAACAGAGATCCCAGCGCAGTTTGATAGAAGACCTCACAGCCAAATTTAATCACATGGAAACTGAAGTGAAAACTGTTTTGGCTGATATTAAAAAAGAAGTTAAGAAAACGGATTTATACAACATGTTGGATGATGATGATTATCCTACAGACGAAATATCTAACTACCAATATCCCACAATTACTAATCAGAATTCATCGCGGGTTATGATGTATCCTCCTACCCAGAGAGCTGCAGTTCCTCCTGAAGCTCAGTTCGTTGGAGCAGTCCCACAATACTTTTCACCAAGAGTTGACCAAATGTATCAAAATAGCGTAAATTTTTTCAACACTCAAGGCACCTTGCCATTTGTTGATGGGCAAACTGTCCCTGACTATCTTCGAGGTCTGAACCATCCTAAATTCCCTGCTGCTACTCTACCTCCTGGCGTTCCATTGCCTCCTGGGCCCAACCAAGGTACCCCCATTATTCCCAATCCTGCAGGTGCACTCCATGGTTTATTGCCTCAACCCAAGTTTTCCACTTCTGCTGGAATGACGCATGGACTCACTGAACAAGGTTTTGTGGGTAGAGGGCCAACTAATGTTGTAATTACTACGTCAGACACTCTGCCTACTGGCACACCACCCGCTCAACCAACATTGAGTGTTACTATCCCTCCTCAACACCGCCTTGGGGATACATCTGCAGCCCACCAGTTCCAAATTTCGTTTCCTCAAAATGTGAATCAACCAAAACCAATTAGCACTAGCGTAACTACAACTGCGACTGTTAATGAAGTGATTGAATCTGACGATGACACCGCTGATTCCTCCCCAAGTTTTGAGCCAGTTGCATCATTACCTGCTAAAATAAACTTGGTTACTGGAGAAGAAAACGAAACGGTACTATTTGAAAAACGTGCCAAGTTATTCAATTTCGTTGACCAATCGTGGAAAGAAAAAGGTGTTGGCAACATTAAGATTCTCAAAAGTAATACAGAAAATAAATACAGGATAATTATGCGCCGCGAAAAAGTTCTCGATTTGTGTGCTAATCATTTCATCACAGCTGATATGAAATTGGAATTACTTCAAGAAAAATCTTGGTTTTGGCTGGCTATGGACTTCGCTGATGAAACATCGAAGCTGGAGAAGTTTTTTGTTCGATTCAAACTTTCTGAAGAAGCAAATGAATTTAAAAAAGTCTTTGACGGAGTAATTAATGCTTTGAAAACTGGATCAACTCCAAACAAAAGTATTGATATTGCCAATACTTCGGCTCAAAGCAGTTTCAGTAGTAGTACATCTACGCCAAAAGGAAAAAATTCAAGTATTTTAGCCCCTAGTAAACTGTTTTCTGGAAACTTGTCAACGTCTACAACACAGTCACCAAACAATACCATTTTTGGCACACCTCAATCATCCGTTTCTATGTTTGGGAAAACTCCTCAAAGTTCTCCCGCATTCAGTGGTACAGCAACAGCAAGTTCTGCTTCAGGTAAATCGTTATTTGCTTCTGTAACCCAAACCACTTCTGCTAACGCTGGCTCTGTCATTTCCTTTAAAACAACCCCTACAACTGCTCCTGAAAAAACTACTTTTGGTGGTTTCACTTTCAGCACAACGCCCAAAGTTGTGTCTGCTCCAGAACCCAAAGCTGAGCAAAAGGCGGAAGTTGATCCAAAAAAATCAGACAGCCCATTTGCCAATTGGAGTTTCTCAAAGACTGCAGACAACAAATCTGGATTCAATATTGCAGTGGATAATAAGAAACCTAATGATGCTAACAAACCATTGTTTGGTGTTGAATCAACAACTGATTCGAACAAATCTCTCTTTGGCACTAAATCTCAATTTCCTGATTTTGGAGCTTTGGCAAAATCTGCCTCAAATAAGGAATCCACTCTCTCAAAACTTCTCACTGAAAACAAAACCACAAGTTCTAGCATATTTGCGGGTGCTGGAGCCCCAGTTTTTGGCAGCAAGCCGCTTGGCTTCCAAACTGGTCCTTCTGTGAATAGCTCTCCCCTCGGAGCTCAAGTTTCATCTCCTCAAGAACATGAAGATGACTTTGTACCATCAGCTGATTTTGCTCCGGTGATACCTCTCCCAGAGTTGGTGGATGTCAAGAGTGGAGAAGAAAACGAACAAATTTTGTTCAAAGAGCGTGCTAAACTTTTTAGATTTGATAAGAATATCAAAGAATGGCGAGATAGGGGTGTTGGTGACATGAAGATTTTGAAAAGTAATGAAACTGGTGTAGTTCGTTTGTTGATGAGGAGAGAACAAGTACATAAAGTATGTTGTAACCATCGACTTACCAAGGACTTGGAGCTTACAAAATCAAAGACAAATGAAAGAGCCTACTGCTGGAATGCTACTGATTTCTCAGATGATACTAATGGAACCTTCCAGCAATTCACCATCAAGTTCAAAACTGCTGAACAGGTAAAGTATTCAACCTTAATTTAAATTAGCCATGCCTAAGACTGATAATTATCCTTGTATACTTTTAATTTTATATATTTTTTGTTGCAGGGTTTGACGTTTGAAGAGACCTTCAAGGCTGCACAAGCCGCAATCGCTAAATCACCAGCTAAGCCAGATGAAAAAGTAAAATCTGAAACTAAGCCACCTTTATCAACATTGGTCACAAAAGTTGTGGGATCTTGGGACTGTGATGCTTGTTTGGTTAATAACACATCTTCAGCTACCATTTGTGTAGCTTGTGGTTCCTCAAAACCTGGGGTTGATCCGTCTCCTAAGAAAGATCAAAAGCCTAAATCTGCTTTTACCTTTGGTATTCCATCCGTTTCTACTAGTCCTCAAGTTCCTAACAGCCTTTCTCAAGCTCCAAAACCAGTTACAGTGTCCTCGGAAACAACTGATGACAAACCTCCCCTGTCATCATTGGTGAAGAAAGCTCCAGGGTCTTGGGAATGCACGACCTGCTACGTAACAAACGATGCCAAGAATTCGAAGTGCCTTTCATGTAGTACATCCAAACCAGGGTCCACTACTACATCCACTTCAGAATTCTCTTTCGGCATTCCCACCTCTGATGCCACTAAATCTGCTGAAGCGGCCACTTTCAGTTTTGGGATGCCTTTAGCTGCAAAAAGCGACCAAAACAAGCCACTCTTTGGCACAGCTGTTAGCACGAAATCGAATGAGGATTCTAATAAATTACCGCCTTTGAGTTCATTAGTCACACAACCTGAAGGATCTTGGGAATGTAAAGAATGCTATTCAAGGAATGATGGCATTTCCATCAAATGCCTTGCGTGTGAAAAGCCTAGGCCTGGTGTAACAGTTCTATCTACACCTAGCTTGCCGAGCGGAGCTGGAAGCTTTTCTTTCGGTAATGTGGCTGCGAACCTTCCATCTCAAACTACTAGCATTACCAAAGAAGTAACTATAACTCCAGTGAGTGATTCTTCAAAAAAAGAACCACCAATTACTGGTTTCTCTTTTGGATCTGGTATCAAAGGATTTGGCTTTGGTGGAGGAGATGCCTCAGAAGCTACGAAAGACTCCAAACCAGTTTTCAGCTTTGGTGGAAGTATCAGTGGGAAAGATTCATTCGGCAAAAGTGAGTGTTTATGGAATACACGAAATAGTTACACAATTGTTATTTTCACACCTGAAAATGTATTTTGTTTCGAAATTAATGTCGTTAATTCTAAGGGTGTTTTTGTTGTTGTTGTTGTGAATAGTCATTTTACAAATTATTACTTTTTTACAGTTACTTTTCAATTCTGATCTTATAGTTATGTTTTAAACCTGTCCTTATAGGCACATTCCAATTCTCAATGCCAACTTTTGATCCTAAGAGCCCTGTTAAAAATGACACCAGTGATAATGAAGTCAGCGATAGAGAAGATCACAATGACAGCATACATTTTGAGGTAACTGCTTTCTTCTTACTTATATACAAAATATTATTATTTATTTTAGTATTGGGTATTAGGTAGGTTCTCACAGAAAACAAGGAAACAAGGCGTTAAAGATGCTCTTTGTAGTATGTGAGATGTGTTTTCATTGTGCATATGTACCACATTCTCAGAATGCGTGCTTTGAAGAGTCTCTATGTGCCAGGTTCGATTCTCTGTAATATTCCTCAAACATAGATTCCTATGAGTTCAGATCGGGTATTCAGAAACGTGCCATTCAATGGGAGAAAAAATAATGAATTGACTCAGTATTTGTGTTTACATATAGGCTCTTTTTTGTCTAACCCTTCATTGCTTGAAGAGACTCCTATGTCTGTAATTTTCATGGCTCAGTGCGATTATTGTAATGTATGGGAATGAAAATTTCATGGGTCGATTCAAATATGATTTGTTGAGCATATTAAGCGCTATATTGAATAGCCATTATTCATTCCGAAAATTATACAAGCAATTCAATCGCAGTTCTTGAACACTCGCCTCCACAAATCAAGTTGTTGACAACAAGTTGTCATATTGTAGTAATGTTTTGGTTACTACGATGAATTGTCAGTTCGCGTTGAAACTTTGTAAAATTCGTCACATTGAAAAATATTAATTATATTTCTTGTGTTCAACCACTGCGTATTCATACACTCTTCAATAGGTCATGCGCCTAGTACTCTAGTGGCGAAGAAAGAACTCTGAAAAACCAAATATGACGAGTAATAATTATCGAATTGAAATGCTGACTAACTCAAACTACGATACATGGAAAATCCATGCCGAAGCGACCATGACTCGCGCAGGATTTTGGGAGTATGTAACAGGTGAAAACCCTGCTCCTGACCAAAATTCCTCTTCTGAAGAAAAACTGAAATGGAAGAAAGAAGACGCAAAAGCGAAATCCGAGCTAATTCTAACCATATCTTCAAGTGAACTAAAACAGATAAAAAATTGTTCCACTACAAAAGAAGTATGGGATACATTGAAGAATATTTACCAAAGCGAAGGACCAGCGAGGAAAGCAACATTATTGAAACGTTTAGTGGTGCAGAAGATGAAGGAAGGCGACAATATCCGCGAACACCTCAATACATTCATGGATGCAGTTGATAAGTTGAAAGACATGAATATAGACATCAACAACGATTTACTAAGCATCATGATGTTATACAGCTTAGCACCATCTTACGAAAATTTCAGGATTGCTATTGAGAGTCGTGACACATTACCTAAGCCAGCAGATCTAAAAATAAAAATAATGGAGGAAGCTGATGCCAGGGGTAATGATGAGACTCGATCATCCAACGAAGAGGCTTTCTACACTAAAAGACAAAGTAAGCAACATATCGTAAAACATAAACAAAATTATAATCAAAAACCCAAAATGAAGTGCGGAAATTGTGGTAGAACCAATCACAACACCGAAAAATGTAGGATAAGAAAAAACCAATCCACATTCAAAATTGAAGAATTTTGTTCTAAAGTATTACCATATGTGCTCTGAAGAGTCGAAGTTCAATTCGATCACACCTTCACACCTAGGAGGAGTAAGACTAGCCAATGGACAAACCGCTAAAATCTCTGGAAAAGGTTGTTTGAAACTGGAACTGACAGACAGAGATACATTAAATCTAACAGAGACATTACTGGTGCCACAATTGAAATCAAACTTGTTATCTGTAGGAAAAATTGCTGACAAGGGTTACACAATTAAATTTCAACGACAGAAAGCAGAAATTCATGATAAACGAAACAAGTTGATAGCTACAGCCTATAGGGAAAATGGTTTATATTACGTAAAAGAAGAAACAACTGAAAAATCTAATATAGTAACAAAGGTTTCAGACAAAAATCTACGATTATGGCATAAAAAGTTAGCACATTTGAACATAACTGATATGAAGCTAGCCAAAGAAAAAGAAAAGCTACAAGGTCTACAGTTCGACTCAAACGCACAACTAGGAGTCTGTGAAACTTGTCTAAAAGGAAAAATGACCCGTCAACCATTCCCAAATGTTTCAAGGGAAGGGGCAAGTGAAAAGTTACAGGTAGTTCATTCCGACGTGGTTGGTCCTATGAAATGTAGAACACCTGGAGGTAACAGATATTTCGTCACATTTATAGACGAATACTCTAGGTATACACGCATATATTTTTTGAAACGAAAAAACGAAGTTCTAGCAAATTTCAAATTGTATAAAAATGAAGTCGAAAATTTTACAGGCAACAAAATTAAGTTTTTACAAAGTGATAATGGCACAGAATACGTGAACAACGATTTCGACAATTACCTCAAGCACTTTGGTATACAACGACGTCTTTCTGCGCCATACACCCCTCAACAAAATGGATTAGCAGAACGAAAAAATAGAACAATACTAGACAAAGCAAGATGCCTAATGCTAGAGGGTAGCGTACCGAATTTCTTATGGGCAGAGGCAGTGTACTGTGCTAATTATTTGACAAATCGTTGCCCATCCAAATCGATTGATGGGAACACACCCTTTGAAAAGTGGATCGGAAGAACGCCATCAGCAAACCACCTAAAGATTTTTGGTGCAAAGGCATTTGTACTAAACAAAAATAAAACAGAAAAATTTGAATCCAGAGCAACAGAAGGCATTTTTGTCGGATACTCTGAAGTATCAAAAGCTTATAGAATTTGGATACCTTTAAAAAAGAAAATAATTATTGCTAGAGACGTGAAAATAATTGATGAACCATACTACACTCAAGAAAGAGAAATCGATTTTTATGAAGATGTGGAAGAAAATGGAAAACCATCCCAGACACCGATGTGCGATCTTGAAATGAAAATAAAACAATCTGAAACGAACAGAACACAAGAAGAAAATGATGAAGACTCAGAGAACGAAGATGAAAATAAAATCGAAAATCGTGAAATCTTAGCCATAAACGAAGAATCAGATACAAACATTACTGACCCAGAAGATCGAGAAGATAGTGAACGCATGCAGCTCAGAACAGAAAATGAACGACACTCACCAGGCTGGTTGAAGGATTATGAAGTTGGTAATGCTTGCGATGAATGGTGTTTCAACTCAGTGCAAAACAAAGAATTGTGGGAAGACGCAATTAAAGCTCAAATTTCGGAAATTAAAGCTCACATTAAAAATGGTACCTGGGAAATAACTATAAGGCCCCCTAATCGAAACGTGGTAGGAAACAGAATGGTTCTTACTGAAAAACTCAACTCTGATGGAACCCTTGAACGCCGAAAAGCTCGTCTAGTAGCGCAAGGATTTTCTCAACGACCGGGAGTTGATTTTACAGAGACGTATTCCCCCGTGATAAAAATGAAATCACTTAGGTTGCTGATGGGTATAGCAGCTGAAGAGAACCTCGATTTGAGCCAGTTGGACGTGACCACAGCATACCTGAATGGTTCCCTTGACGAAGAAATTTTCATGAAGATACCTGAAGGTCTAGAAGACTATCTGAACAAAATTATTATAGAAGAGAGTGAAAATGAAGACCAAACAATGTTCACAAAAACGAGAAAAATGATTGAAGATTTAGCAAAAGATGGTTTTAGTAACAAAGTTTGCTCATTGAAGAAAGCTTTGTATGGCCTAAAACAAGCCGGCCGTCAATGGTTTAAGAAACTCGATACAAGCTTAAAACAATTGAAGTTTCAACCATCATTCGCGGATCCATGTCTTTATATACGTGGGGAAGGGGGAGACAAAATTATCCTCGCTGTATATGTTGACGATCTAGTCATTGCATCTTCGAACAAAGCAGCAGTAAATCAGCTGAAAAGAGATCTAAAGAAGACTTTTGAGATGCGTGACATTGGAGAATTGATCGTCTTGGTATCGAATTCTCAAGAAACAAAAACGGAGACGTGCGAATGAGCCAAGAGAAGTACATCAACAAATTAATCGAAAAATTCAAAATGCAAAATTCAAAGACGGTAAAAACCCCAATGGAAATAAACCTCAAGTTAGAAAAGCCAAAACAGGGGGAGCTACCAGAAGTACCATTCCAAAGTCTGATTGGTTCGCTAATGTATTTAGCTACAGCAATAAGACCAGACATTATGTACTCGGTAAGCTATCTATCGCAATTTAATTCCTGCTACGATAAAGAACACTGGATAGCAGCGAAACGTGTTTTAAGATATTTGAAGGGCACTCAGTCACTGGCACTTCACTACCAAAAATCAAGTGAAAGAGAATTGACTGCACTGACTGACGCGAATTGGGGAAGTTGTATAGACGGGAGATCCTACACTGGTTTTTGTTTTCTGTATAGTGGAACAGCAATAAGCTGGGAATCTCGCAAGCAACGTACCGTAGCTCAATCAACTGCTGAGAGCGAATATATGGCTCTTTCAGCTGCTGCCAAGGAAGCAATCCACTTGAAACAGATTGAGAGTCATGTTAACATCAAACAGAAAACGATCAAGATTAGAACCGACAATCAAGCTGCCATTAGTTGGGCAACAGATCCTATTGTAAACTCAAAGTCCAAACACATTGTTCTCAAGGAACACTTCATACGAGAGGCCATCGAACGAAACGACGTCAAACTGGAGTACTGCCCAACGGACGAAATGACTGCGGACATATTTACAAAGGCACTTGCAGGCCCGAAATTCTTCGTGTTCAGGAGGAGACTAGGGCTGGATGCAACCACTCGTGAGGGGGAGTATTGGAATTGAACACTCGCCTCCACAAATTAAGTTGTTGACAACAAGTTGTCATATTGTAGTAATGTTTTGGTTACTACGATGAATTGTCAGTTTGCGTTGAAACTTTGTAAAATTCGTCACATTGAAAAATATTAATTATATTTCTTGTGTTCAACCACTGCGTATTCATACACTCTTCAATAATCTTATTCCATAATATTAATTAGAGGCGTGAATTATGCTGCTAACCACATCTTTGCAGCTTGCTACATCGACGTTAGTGAACAGACTAACCACGTTAGAAGGTGAAGTTAAGTCTTGACCAAATTGTAGTACGTTGAGGCCAGAAGTTGATTTCGTTGCTTAACAAAACATCGAGTTTTCTAGCCAATTTGTAAGCAGGTGCATCGATATAGGCTTCCGCTGGTCTCCCGGTTACTCTTTCCGTGGTTTCTTTTCTAAAAAATTGAATTTACCAAGTTCCCGTGTGCTGTGCATCTGCTTAATGCGAACCATCCTCTTTATTCGAATTAAGTCATGCAGTCACAGCTAAATAATTATGCATATGTTGGATGTTTTGCAGCCAGTAGTTCCCCTTCCAGACTTGGTTACCACAAAAACTGGTGAAGAGGACGAAACTGTTCTCTACAGTCATCGAGCCAAGTTGTTCAGGTTTGACAGCAACGCCAAAGAATGGAAGGAGAGAGGCCTAGGTGACATTAAAATTCTTCAACACAATGAAACCAAGAAAAAGAGGTGAGCGTAATTTTCACTCAGTCCTTAGGGTCTGATAATAATTTATTCATTGATACGCCCATATTGACTTTGGGGAAACATTTGAATGCGTAGATTTGTCTGTAATTTGCCGACAAGTATTGAAATGGTTTTGTCATTTTTCCGTTAGAACCAAAAAAATTTCCAGTCATGCGGCATGAGCGTTTTACGAATTTTTAATAATCAACGCATCATAATGTTTTACATTGTTTTGAAATTTGAGCACTGTGTGCAAAGATATTATTGATTAGGTACCACTATTTTAGCAAGAAGTTGAAAAAAGAAAGAGAACAACTCGCTCTAAATAATATACCGCAATTCAAATGGCATTTAAAATATTTTGGACGTTTAGTTTTTTTATTCAGTTTTATCGATTTTTCAGCGAATATTGATGAAATTTACTCACATTTTTCAGCATTTTTTCTTGTTCATAAATTTTTTAATGCTCTAGTTCGTTGAGATAAATAATTGTGGATAAACTCATTTTAACTGAAATTCTGTTGAACGATATAAATTTAGTTTTAGGTTTCCGCTATTCTTAGAGATTTTTCTTGTACATTTTCAAATTGACCAATTTAATGTGCTCAAAAAGTGCTGGCCAATGAGAACTCATCCTTTAATTTAAAATGCTTGATGTTTGGCGCAAGAGCAGAATTTTTACCTCAATCCTGAGGAGAGTCCATGCATGCATATATGTATATATATATATATATATATATATATATATATATATATATATATATATGCATGCATGCATGCATATATATATATATATATATATATATATATATATATATATATATATATATATATATATATATATATATATATATATATATATATATATATATATGCATACATATATATATATATATATATATATATATATGCAGACCGCCAGCGGATTGCCAAACACTTAATTGCATTTACAAGTTGAATTGCAAGTTATCCAATTCTTTTTACATTGGGAAAGCAACTACTTAGCTGAAGCTGAGGATGAATAATTACTAACTCAACTTACCTTCGGGAAAGATTGAGTACAATTATAGAAGGTAGAGGAGAAGACTGTTTACTTATGCAGTGGCATGTTTCACATCGTGCGAAGTGACTTTTCAGAGAAAAATATCTGAAAAAACCCGCAGAACACGGATTTTTTGAAAAGCCACCAGAGTTCACGCACCCCTATGTTGGCTACCCTGCGTGCCTTCCCACGCTCCAACATTTTGTAGGGTGTGGTAACTCTCGTCACTTTGATTGAAAGATTAGTGGATGGTGCAGGTGAATGACAGGATGGCTGATAAAAGGCGCCAGTCTAGGGTGGACACTAAACATTCTTCTCCTCAACCTACTATTGAATTGTACTCCATCTTTCCCGAAGGTAAGTTTAGTTAGTAATTATAATATGGTCTTCGTAGAAGACTGTTTACTTATGAAGCCCATTTAGAGATTTCATTCACCTGCGGGAGAGGTGGTGAAGGCGCGAGACAGCTCCGAGGAGTAATATCCAGACAAAAAATGTTCACTATTGGTTCACACCTTGGGTGTGTAGGGGCTCCATGTATCGCCCTATGGCCCTCAAACCCCCCCCCCCTTTTTTTTTTTTTTTTTTTTTTTTTTTTTTTTCTTTTTTTTTTTTTGTCACCCTGCTATCAGATAAAATGGAATCACGAAAAAGAGGGAGCAGAGACTAACAAGTCCCATCCAATTCAAATGGAGATGAGGTGAAGCGTAATTGTGTAGAAACATAAACATGTGTGTCAAATGTGGAAATTGTGAATGCGAGTTGAGCCAATAATATATGTAACTTATAGGCATGCAATCATAAATAAAATGTGCATAAGTAGGAGTGTCCCTCAAGGCAAGATGGAGGAGAGGCAAACAACACTCTTACATTACAATGGGCCTGTGCTTGGTGGTAAAGTTGATCTGAGCCACAATAAAAATGATTTATCGCGAGAAGGCCCAAGAAAGACGTGAAGGGGTTCGATGACTCAGGTGTTTCACAATGTTGCGAGCAGGCCTATTTCAACAGAATAAATACGGGTTTTTTCCTACACATATACAGCAATACCTTGCGAGCGAAGCGAGCAACATCCCCAAATAAACTTTTATGTGGTTCCACGTAGTTTTATAAGATTTATTTTGTTTGTAAGAATTTCCAACAGAAAAAAACGTCTGCCAAGTTGGGTGGGCAGTATAACTTCCTCAAGGGAGCAAAGCGAGCAACATCCCCTACAGAGGTTAAACCTACCCTTAGGGACCTTCCGTTTGCGAGCGAAGCGAGCAACATCCCCTACATGTTTCAATTGTAATACATCGCATGTATACCGCCACACCTTGCGAGCGAAGCGAGCAACTTAATGGGGGGGGGGGGGTTCCAGGGTTTTTTCTACACATATACAGCCGTACAAAGCGAGCAACGTACCCCCTACACACGTTAAACCTACACTTAGCAACATCCCCTACTCATGTTTAACCTACCCTTAGGGATCTACCACTTGCGAGCGAAGCGAGGAACATCCCCTACATGACACACTTTGCGAGCGAAGCGAGCAATATTCCCCACACGCCATACTTTGCGAGGGAAGCGAGCAATTTAATGGTGGTGGGGGCCCGGGGGGCTTGCCCCCCGGCTGGACGTGGAGGCGAGCGAAGCGGCTAGTAGCCTGTATTCTGACCGGGAGATTTCCGGTCACGATTAAAAAAAAAAAAAAAAAAAAAAAAAAACCCGGTCGGATCCCTTTGTCTGTTGGGTCGTGATAGTGACACTCACTGAGTTTCATTCTTATAATGTAGTAGAGATAGAGATAATCCTGTTCACTTAGCTTGCACTTGATTGGTTGTACCTTCATGTGCCAGTAATTGTTTATTACTGATGATGACCTCACCGTCGAAATTGATTTAATATTGTAAATCTTTACTTTTTCGAGGACATGGACCTCCCCCAACCTCTGCAATTCTCATCGAAGTTAAACAGTCAAGTGCAAGCAAGTTAACAAATGCTATTTCTTCCTCAACTTATATTTTTGCGTTGAAGATGTAAAGAATTTTGATAGAGCATAAGGAAATATCAAAATTCTTGAATTACTCTTATATCTGTCACATTGGATGAGGAAGCAACTTAGATCTGGGTTTTGAAGGAGAAATGTTTCTACATAACTAAGTATCTGTTTGTATTTTTATTTCAGACTTCTGATGAGGAGGGAACCTGTGATGAAATTGTGTTTGAACCATTATCTCACAGATGCAATTGAAATGAAGCCTCAAGATGAAAAATCCTGGATGTGGTTCGCTTCTGATTTCTCTTTGGGCGAAAAATGTGAAGAGAAATTCGCTATAAGATTCAAAAATAAGGAAATAGCGCAAGAGTTTTTCGAGGCTATTGAAAAAGCTAAAGAAAAGGTAACTTCCTGCTTTGTATTTTCAGAGACTAAATAGCCTACTAACTGTTAAAGATAGATAAATTTACATATTAATTGTTGTTTTTCATCCTCTAACCTGGAAAATTACGGAAAACATTCAATAGATTTACAGTCGCCATTGCAACTACATACCTATTGATTTCAGCCTATCTGATGACTCCTTTGTAAATCAAACTTTTTCTGATTACAGTAGAAACTCCATTAATTGAGTCGGACCTTGGGGGGGGGGGGGGGGGGGGGGGGGGGGGGGGCTCGTATAGTCAGAAAACCCAGATTACTGGTACGCATTTACATGTAATATTTATTCACAAAACAGGAGAAATACAGAATTCTAACGACCTACTTGGAATTTCGGATAAACCTGGTGATGGTCTACTGGAGTAGAGAGACAATGTAGAACAGTTTGGTTCCTCCATTTTCTAATTCCGGTCAATTCAGACGGTATTGCAGATGTTGCTCAACATATTTCAAGGCTGTGTCTCTCAAGGGCTTGAAATCCTCCGGTTCATCCTCTTCATTAGAGTTTCAATGCCTCCAATTTTTTTTTTTTTTTTTTTTTTTTAAATAGTGCATACGTCACGTTTATGTTTCATCACTCTGCCCGACATGACTGACACTTATTGACTGCTAAGAGGAACTAATGGGGAACAGAATTCAACAAAGGATCACTGAGGGCCGAGGTTCGAAATCCATTGATAAGCCTCGATTGAAGAAGGCGGATATTCTCGTTCAAAACATCCTTGGTAGACGGAACTCCCGAATTATCTGACCCCGGTTGATGGAGTTACTACTGCATTTGAATATCTTGAGAAATCATTATTAGGCATTTTCAAACGATTTGAGGTATGTAATTTTAATTGTTCTCTCCTTTTTCCAGACAACTTCTCCTCCACCTACGGCTGCCAAATCTTCAAGCTCATCAGAAGCAGATGATGGTATGAAGTCATTGACATTGTCTAAATCTAATACCTCGACTTACTTTATTGACATTTATCTCAAGTTTTTGTGGAGGAACGGCACATATTCCAACAAAGACAGACTTCGACTTACTCATAAGAAACATAAAGCGTCTCCTGTTCACGTACAGTTAAACGACCATTTCTTCAAACTTTTTCTTCACCCTTTTTGCATTTGCATATGGTTTGATTGGGCTAATAAGCATTTAGTGGATTATGTACTTCAACCAGTTCCATTTGGTCGGCATATAGGTTTGAATGAAACCGTTCAACGTTTGAAAACCGTACTAAGTAGCATACGGTCACAAAGCCTGAAACAACTTTTCATTTTCACTTTATGCAAAGCATCTCCAAAACATGTGAAATTTCCTCTCAAACTAAAATCTTGAAATTTATTTCGGTCAATCTACTCGTAATTTCAGTCTGTCGATGGTTTTCCAGTTGAAAGAGTATTTTTGTTCTTCCCGTTGTTCTTTTTGTGTATACGTAAAAATACAAATACTAACTGCACTGCATGCGCCAATCTCGGCGTGAATGAACTCGAAGAACTACCTTTCGCTTATACGTTCATTGGTTGCACTGTGGAGTCAGCATAGGTTTACGCAAAGGTAACCTCAGTTCAAGTTTACTGGTTCTCTCTCTGATTCGCCATAACAAATCCAACTTCTACAATTTGTCGGGCAAAGTATAAACCAGTGGTGTCACTCTAATATGCACCTGACATCCCGTTTTCTTCTCTAATACGGGCCTGACATCTCCTTTTCTTTTCTAATATGCGCTCTATTTTATCAAATTTGTGTTCAAACTAGAAATCGAAATATGGGAGGATTTGAAAGACTCCTCACCTGTTTTTCTGCTCGTAAGAAGCTTCATCAAAGGTTGGGATCTACGACTACTGTAGCATTTCCTTACGCTTCGGTTTTCTATTGCCTTGAAGGAGTCTCCCCTAGTTATTTCCGTCGGCCAGTTAATCGGACAGTACGCTCAGTATATCTCTCTTTCTGCCTTCTTTCATGTCTCCACAACGATGGCATGGCTGAGCTTCGGCATCTTCTAATAGATCTCAAAAATCCTACTGAGGAGGCTTTGTATTTCCTGATAGTTGAATAAAAGTCGCGGAGCAGCATGGTTAAGACCAGGATGAATACTGCCTGCTCTGCTCAATGTTCACTCGATAGAGCGAGCTTATCTGCATTAACTTTGATCAACTCCTCAAATCTATTCTTAAACAACAGAATCCAAGTGCAGAAGTGCACCAAAAAGAATATGCTGGTTATGTTAGGCGCACGAAGCGCCCACTTGGTAGCACCAAACCAATAAATGTAATATTGTATTATTAAGTTTGATTACTTGAACAACGAATTTAGTTCTAACGACAGCGTGACAAAGTACCTTCTAGGGTGTGAATGCAGAAGTTGACCCTTCTAAGCTTTCAAGTTTGAAGAGTAGGTACCTACTGAGCTGTACTCTTCGTAGTCATTTGCTTACACACCGCACAATAAAGTTGGTACTAACTTGAAAAAATTATGTGGACAGTGAGCAGGTTTGTATCACGTTGGTAAATTATGTTTATTTTTATGCCCAGAGTCTTTTTTATGGTTAGTAGTTAGGCTCTTGGTAGTTTCTTTGTACCTGCCATCTCTGATCTTGGATTTGAAAAAGTAGATAAGGTATGAAAAAGGAACCATTTCATTAGTCACTCCTGTAGCTAAACTTGGAGCAGTTGGGGATTGGTATGACATGAAGACTTCTTGTTAAGATTCATACCTACTTGTGCAAAGTGCATAGGTGCTGTTGCTAATTTTTTATATATAAGTTAGACCCATCTATTCCATTCTCGGTTAACTAGAATAGCTGATGCTACCCATTTATTAAAGTAAACTGCCAAACTTCCAAACTAATTGACGTTAAATTCAAGATAGGACAATCGTTGATGTTAGTGTCACTATTGGCTCTCCATTTCGTTTGCTTCTATGCGTATACATGTAAAAATTAAAGGGAGAGGTTAGCATCATCACTTGCTTGCTCTAGACGCTACTCTTGTGTGTTAGCAGGAAATACTGTTATGGGAAGAACAAGAATACTCTAATGATTTTACCATTCATATACATAAATATTACATCGTACAATAAAATACGTATACCCCCTCATTCTAAAATTGGTATTCCAATTCGATATCTTGGATTCTGGGCTGTCGCTTAGCAGATGTATGAAACCATTGTGTTGAGACTAGTTTAGTTGCTTGAAATCGCATTTCATATTATTGAAAGAAAGCATCTTGTTGTAACAGGCAACTGAGTAACAGTTGTTATTCCTGTTTCTTGATGCAACTGACGAATTAGAGTGGTGGTTTACCGTTAAAGAATCATGAAAAATGAGTACCTACCTATAAGGCAAAATTTATAACAAAAATCTATTTTATTAAGGGGCCGGTTTATCAATTACCACTTTACAAAAAAGGCCTTCTGTCCTTAAATTGGTTTTTTATTCTCTCCAACGTTTCTCCCCAGGAACTGGGGCTTCTTCGGGGAGACAAAAATCTAAATATAACATTCAAAATTGGTAAAATAAATACTTATCTTTTTTTTTTTTTTTTCCATAAAAACACTAATTCAGAAATTCTGATTAAGATATAAGACTTATTTCTCGGATAAATACGAGGGTCATCCCAAAAGTAAGTTTCCCTATTTTTGAAAAAAATCGAAAAAATGGGTGGGGGAAAACGTCCCAATAAAATTTTCTGAGCAATTCCTGGGTCAAATTTGCGGAATGTGGCCTTGCGTTGTCATGAAGAAGCAGCACTTTTCTCTTCAAAAGTCCGGGTCTTTTGGCTTTAATGTTTTTTTCTCAGTTGTTCCAAGACTTCACAATATCTGGCAGCATTAATGGTATCACCCTTAGGTAGGTAGTCAACCAACAGAACACCCTTGGAGTCCCAAAAAACCGTGGCCATAATCTTTCCAGCGGACGTCGCAATTTTGGCTTTTTTTTTTTGCTCTTTTCTGGGGACTTTTCCAGACCATACTCTGTCTTTTTGACTCTGGGGTATTGTGGAAGACCCAAGTTTCATCCCCAGTCGCTATTCGATCGTAAATGTCGTCTCCTTTATCCTCAAGCATCTCAGAAAAGCGGTTTGCTGCCACCAAACGGTTGTGCTTGTGTTCGTCAGACAAGAGCCTTGGAACCCACCTTGCACACACTTTTGACATCTCTAAATCTTCTTATAGGATTCGACCAACTACAGGGCGAGTTAATTCGTACTTGGGATGAACACAATTCACAATTTCATCAATTGTACGGCGTCTATCTTCATCAAGTGCTGCGCGAACGGCTACAATCGCCTCCTCTCGAGTCGAACTCGACGGGCGTCCACTACTAATTGAGCTAGAGAGCTGCTCGTCATGCACCGAAACACGTCCTTCCTCAAAACTTTTTCGCCACTTTCGGACCATTTGGACACTCATCGCATTGTCACCATATGCTTGACAAAGTCTACGATGAATTTCAATCGCGGTAACCCCCTCCTTGGTCAGGAATTTGATCACAGAACGCACTTCACAATCGGACGAAATCGCAAGGGGGGCATCCATGTTTCTAACTGAATAGGTTATCAACAAACCGACACAGCGGCCTGAAACTTTTACAGGACTACCACTACATCCAAACAAAAAACTTGAGACCATCCGTAGGTTTCTATGACTTGTAGGTTTTTTTAAAGAAAATAGGGAAACTTACTTTTGGGATGACCCTCGTACTGTCTCCCACAAAGCGCCGTTAGCCCCCTCGGTGTCCATAGGCAATAAAATAAGGGCGATTTGCACATGGAGTTACATTTTCTTATGGATCTGCTATTATAAAACTGGGTCTAACGATATTTCCTAACCAGAGTCCATCATATAATCAAGCTCAACAAGTAAGAACCACCTTTTTGCCATTTGCTTCCTGCCTAGAGCGGAAGTCAGTGAAACAACGAGGGATGGGAAACACCCCCAGTTGTGTTAATTGGAGTGTAACGCTATCTCTCAGATTAATCCCCCTTATTCATTGGAAAAATGTGATTGATAAACCGTTCCTTAGTGTAATTTATCTTGAGAGTGTGATGACAATAATCGACGTAGTAGCTTATATTATAAGTTAATTACTGTTTAATATGAGTAATGTATGTGACTAGCTATTTCCATATTTATTATTCCATTATGCCAGGTCATGTTGATCTTTGTGATTACATGTGATATTTGCAAGTCGATAGTTACCCTTAACTATTTATATCAGCTTTAGACTTACTTGTGGTAATAGGAGTAATAAACGAGTAGATGTATTGGCACAATTACATTACCAGTGTTTATAGTCTTTGGTGGTTGATTCCTGTGTTCATTACTACTAAGTGTTTTTGTCATTATATTTAAGAACACCTTCAATAGTTACTCATAGAATACCAACCTATTGAAGTCTCAAACTAATATTGTGCTGTGTGTAATCCCAATCTAGATCATTACTAACCTTAATTCTCTGATAACCATCGTCATACCGTCGTATTTTTAATTTTTTAGAATCTATGTGTGTGTTTCCGATTTTGGTTTGCTTTCCATTTGTATATCACCGTTTTAGTGGCTGGCAATTCTCATTAGATTATAGTGGATTGTTATTAAATGATTAATGAACATTATTTTTGCATTAAGTAGGTTCGTCTTAATGGTTTATCCAAATGTTGGTGGGTTGTTTTTTAATCGTATTATCATTAATAATTTATTTTTTATATCTCCCCCCTCCTCTCTCGTATAATCTCAATTCCTCTCGTTATTTAGCTATTTCTATCTATGTGGAATTTAGGGTTGTGTTACTCCGCTTCAAGATGAGCTGCCCCTGTTCTTATAAAATACGAGTACACTCGCACTGGAGTCCTCTTCGCCAAAATGTGAGCTTAACTAAGGCTAGTTCAATATTTGGTACTCTTTGCGGCCAATTATTACGACATATTATTAATCAGAAAACTGATACAGCTTTAATCAATATTGAATAGTCTGACAGAAAACCTTGACATCTGTATTGATATTGCAGTAAACCACTGGCCAATATTCAGAAAACCTCATCGTTTCCAATGCCTTTTTAAGCCAATAGCTGCTGGCTTTTCTCAACCTCAGTTTTTTCTTTCCACTGGCTTTAAAAGTGTTGGACACACATGAAGCATCTGCTTGCCTTACTGAAATAGTGGAATAAAACTGGCGGTCAAAACAAAATGTACTGCCTCTATGCTACAGCACATCAGAGGATCTGTGAGGCTTAGCGTGGTGCATAGCCCACCCAGTGAATCAAACTAGGCAGTAATTTGGCGTGTATCACCATCCTCCTATTGAAGATTAGTTTTATTCCTATCTAAGTATGACAATTGGAACATTCCAATACCTACTTGTTAAGGTTGAACCCCTATAGACGTCAAGAGGTACAAATGACATACTCTATGATGTGAATTGCTCGAACGCAAATATGTTTCACGTTGAAATGGGAAATATGATATATTTCCTACTACATATGACCCCTTATCGCTGCTTCTCTCCTGAAGATAATTAAAATATTTTTATTTTCCTGATAACAACTAGGTTGCAATGAAAGTAACAGAGTAAAGATGATTTATTTGAAGCTCCCAAATCTATGCTCATATTTTTATTTCGTATCACGTTGTCCTCATGCGGTGGTGTAATGGGGGTAAGTAGCTATGAACCTATTCTAAACGAAGGAAATTTTGTGTTAAAGGGACTATGGTGACTCGAATATTCTAACATAATTTACTATCCCTGGGCTTGCTTCAAGGTCTGCCCAAAACTATTATTTCTTCATTCTTCGTACATTACTACGAGTTCCTACATAATTTTCTCTGGAAAGCCTGTTAGCAATCCTTTGTGATTCTTTAGTTCCTTCTCGGTTGTTTTATTAGTTATTTTTTGTAACCGCATTTTCGAGTCAGTACAATGCAGCGAATTGTAACAGATACCTAGATCAGATTGATTTTTGTTTTCAGTTATTTCAAAAAATGATATTTTAAGAGCTATCCTAAAAGGTCATCAGCCGCAAATGCAAACCTTTTTTTTTTGTCTATGTCTCAGCTATTTTGCTTGATGGATTTCTCAACGGTTCTCTAGTTAAATTTATGTGAAATTTCATTCTATTATGTATAATTATTCCATCCATTCTACTTATCACGATTATTAACTTATTGGATACCTTACGTACGTATTGTGGACATGGGTTTTATTTTAAATTATGGTGCTAAAGTACACTTAAGTCATCAATATTTATATTCTTTGATGTTGGTTATGTAATATGTCTTATTTAGATTAATTATATATAATTATTTTATATAAGGGAACACAGTTCAGTTATGCATGAAAGAAGGGGAAGGAGCATTAACTTCTGTTCTTCAACATTGAATTCTAGTTCTGTCAAATTGTTATTTGCTGAAATGTAGCTTCCTATATCGTTAGAGCCATTACAACAGTTTTATTTGCTGTGTAAATTCAGTTTTGCCACAAAATTATATTTCTACAATGAATCCCAGTAATGGTTAAGCCATGATGGAAAATGTGTTCTTGACAGTGCTTCTTTTATTGACAAAGAATTTATCTGGGTCCCGGCCAACTGAACTAACCTTTCATGCCAGTAGTTATCAAATCTCTAACTAAATCTCCCATTAACTAATTTGAAAATCAGCTTCTGTGGCTCAGTGTGCTGAATCCCTTCTTTCATGGATAATGGATGTAGTAATTAGAAAAATAAATAGAGGCGGAACCGAATTTACCTAGTTCTAATGTAGTTTAACAATTTTACAAACTACGCATTTAATTACTATAATAATCTGTGGCTCATTTAAGTATTCTATAAATTGAAATAATTTTGGTAGTTCCTCGGTATAGCCAATGGGGTATGCTCGTGAAAAAGGTAAAACAAAAACAAAAATTGTACTTACTACAAACATGGGTTTAATTTTAAGCTATAATGCAAACACGGGCTTAATTTTAAGCTATAATGCTAAAGTATATTATAATAATTATTTATATTACCAACTTTTATTGTTTGGCTAATCAGTCAATTCATGCACTACCTCAAGAATAGCCTGCGCAGTGCTATTAAGGTCCCTCTGTACAATGACCTGTGCCGGCTCAACTGTTAGCCTTTCAAGGACTCTGGTCCAGCTTGATGGCTTCAAAAAGCTGGACTAGCATCGGCCATTGTCACGTCTACCCACTGGCTGCTGTTGGGACAATAGTGACTGGCTGAAGGAAGGAACTACGACTGCCATGTAGCGCCACTCTACCTTTCTCCCATAATTGTGTGATCAATTCGATGGTTCTGGACTCCTGGGGTCTTATTTGTTCGCTGTAGGAAAGGGAAAAGAAGGGGTTGGCTACTGCCATATTTATTCCCTCATTAAACCAAGGTAGCACAATCAATCTGTACAACATGTTGGAGAAAAATGAACGTAAAATGATCGTAACAAAAAAGATACACAACATGAAAAAAAAAAAAAAAAAAAATTTTTTAAACTAGAGGATGTAAAACCTATAATTATTATTGATGTTTGCAACGGAAAAAGCCTGAGTAAACTCGAACAAAATAAATAAATAACACAAACATAAAACAGAGTGGACAGACTCTGGTTGATGCACAGACTCGAAAACGTGGACGCACAGACAGTGACCTAAGCTTAAATGAAGCCCTTTGATCTTAAATGAAAAACCGTGACAGAGGTAGCCTTCACACGCATCAGTTGTCAGCTATTCGAAGGTAATTTCGCTTCCTTGGCAGTGGTGCATTGTGGCCTACGCAGGTAGAACATGGGACATTGTTTATTTTGAACTGAACTTGAATGGAACTGATCCTGCACCTAGCATTAACTGAATTTGTTCTTAATTCGAACACTTACAAATGCTACCGATAGCAGTGATATTTTATCCTCGGTGATTTGTTATACATGAATTGCTCGATTGCTGATTTTGTTCTAAATGTTTCATTCGACAACTAAGCCTCTGTATTTTCTGTCCATTTGGGTCAAAGTTTGTTGTGACATGTTTGGCTGATTGGATATGAAACCATCAAACAATGAGCAGATTTTTCTTCAGTTCGGTTTTTCTTAAGTAGTTCTATGTAAATTCATGGAAAGTTTAATCCAAGGTTGTAGTTCAGAAGTTGGTGTTATTTATAGTGGGGATGTATCTAGTAGCTCTTGTCAGATGAATTCTTATTTCACATCTTACTTTTTTCACCCCCAATAATCAAAAACATTTATTGTGTATAAAATTGTAAGTTTTTGTTTTAGTTCTTTGTGTGTAGTATGCTTTCTGTTCTTGTTCTGGTCTGCATTTTTTCTTTATACTTTAAATAGAGGTAGTGGTGCTCCATTTCGAGGTCCAAACATCTTACCACTATTCTAGAACCTGGGAGACGTAGTGATACTGCCCGTATCATGTGAATTGTGTCTTCTTCTAACCCATCCTGCAATCACCAATATGGGCTTCTCCCTCTTGTCAGCTAATGTGTGGGCTAGTCTCTTTTCAAACGCTTTGAATACATCTGGAGAACTCCCTCACAAGAGCAGATGAGAGAAGTGAAGGAACCTTGTAGATCTCGGCTGCTTCATCGTACTTCCTGTGCTTGGCACGTGCAGTTCCTCTGGAGATAGAAATTTATTCCTAGGAAGAGTAAGACCGTCTGCAGGCTCATATGCATTTTAAATGCGTTTGTTCAAGTACGCCACTCTCTCCCACAGACCTGGAATTATTGTATCCAAATTCAGCTTCTGTTATTATGGGTTCGATTGCGATTCTGCCCCATGCTAAGTCTGCTAGCCCAGCACATATTACAGTTTAGGTTGTGGGTGGTGTATATGATCTTTCTGCAGCCTTCCCAGCTTGACGGTAGGCCTCTCATCTCGCTCTCACCTTTTCTGGTTAGCTACCACTATTGCTCGCCCCAGATATACACTGATGGGGAACTTACATCTGTTGGAATATCCCACTTTTGACCTTAGGATTCATTGCAGTTGGAAATCCCGTCATAGCAACTTTTAGCAATAGTTTGACCAATGTATTACAAATACATTGAACAGCTTTTTCGTTCATGCGCATACCCTATCAAGTATTTCTCAACTCATGCTTATCTACAGAATTGGCTAATCTCTTATAAGTCTAGATTGTTTTGAGATTAAGTAAGGATCAGATCTTATCAAATAATATACTTAGAACCTTAATCCATTCCGTGTGATTGTAATTTCTGTACTGTTATATTCACTAGATACCTATCGCATTTTGTTTCTAGACCTTCTTTTCACCTAATCTTCCTAACCTTAACGCTAACAAGTTCTTCAACCTGTGATATCATGATAACATGTAATTTGTTAGTTTTCCAAACTTCTTTTGAATATTAACTAACTTGTGTCTCTATCTTTCCTATTGCAACTAAATTACCTCATTTTGTGATCTTTCAACTATTTAACGTTTGTATCAATTGGCACCCAGTTTTGCAGTGTGGAGTTTTGTAATTTTACTGTCGTGTGTTTGAAGTGAACAATAAAGGTTTATGAACGATGTTTTGTTTCCTGCCATTTGTACAGTTTGTAGATAGTACTCCACCCCGAAAATTTACTAAGCGTAGCGTGAGCTCAAAGATTGAAGATACTTCATCTGAAAATTGATATTATTTTCAGACTTTCCATCTGATTTGTTCTTAGGGCAATTACATTTAATGGCATTCTCTGATTAGTTTAATATTGCCTGCAGTAAATGGTGGCTTGAAATCAGAATTGTGTCTAGATTAAGTTACTAAGTTTGCTAAGGATTTTCTTCTGCGCGAACGAAATTCATTGGTCAGGATCTCAACATATCAAGATTACATGGGACAAGGCCCGCATTGATGAATTTTACCTGGATGGAACTAATTTTCATTGCATGCGTTGAGTTTGATGTGAGAAAATCCAATTTCTTGAATTTGGTTATTCCTGTAATTGACCTTGACTAATGCCCACTTTCACCAACAACTTATTTAACGAAGATGGACAAACTCCATTAAAAATAATCTCGAGGATTAAACCTTGCCGTCTTTCTCCAACCCAAAACTCGTTTGTACCGAGTTTGGAATAAAGGAGTTTCTCTAAAGGAGTTTAGGCAAACTGTCCAACAAAAGTTGGAAAACTTGAACACCAGGACAATAAATGGGATCTTCCTTGAACATCTTCCAGGGAATCAAATGTAAATCAAATTGCAAATGGAAATCAATCAGGGAAATCAAATTCCTTACTCATCCTAGGAATCAAATATAAATCCAAGGGCCAAATTGCGCGAATACATTCTAAATCAAAACTCTGAATCAACTTCGACTGTGAATCAACTAACAGGTGTTGGTACGCGGCTTTATAACTCGATATCATTGCTGTCACGACTTGGAGATTAGCAAGTGTAACTGGCCGGATTTTTGGAGTTTAAGCTCGAGCCACCTCAGTAGGGGTTTGAACTCGTTCAGCTCTCTGGTAACAGACAGCTATAATTTTCGTTAATTTCCATTTTTTCGAAATTAAACTCGAATAAGTTTTTGGTGAAAATGGGCCTAAATGATAGTTTGTAATATATTGTCTCTGCGTGTGCTTCAATTCAGCTTTTGGGTAGATTCCGCTTTGGTTCACCTGTGGTGATTGTCTTGTGGTACCGGATTTTTCCTTGAAAATTCATATTGTTTGTTGGTCCTTACTCTTTGTTTCCTTTTGCACATCTGGCTATAATACACGACGTTACATTAGTGTGTTTATGCATGAATCTTGGAATAAGATGATCAGTCTGCTTGTTTCCTCATTGTTGTCCGGTACAGCACATATTGGTTTACAGGTCCTGTCACATTTATATTGCCACGTCGATTGTTTAATTCTCGAACAACCACTCTAATCGTTATTCACTGACTACTTTGAAGACTTGATCACATTTTTATTATAACAATTTTTATGGCAGCCAAAGAGTGAAGTTGCTTTCTCGTCTATGTTTACAAGCTCTAAATTACTAAAATAAGGTTAGGTTACTTGTTCTGTTGCTTTAAAATCTGACATGCTTTAAATGCTTTGACATGTACATTTTTAGAATACCTATTATATTCTGTGACGTATGTTGGAAGTTGATATTGCTTCGTGGATTACAAGGGGTGATCAGTAAAACGTAAAATTTTAATAGTATACTCGTTAGTTGGGAAAACTCAGCTTGGGTTCCGCAAGGAAGAGCTTCAGTAATGTATCAATTTCACTTTTATATGCCACAGTTGAATCTACTTTGTTAGGGGCGGCAGAAAAAGTCCCAGTCATTCAGCATGATCATGCACGAATTATCGTAAATAATCGTACTATATTATATTAAATTGTTTTGAAAATTCAGGACCTTGAGTGAAATAAAATTTGTAACTACCAATTTAATGTAAATAACTAAATAATATTCTGCGATTCAAAAAATATTTTGGATTTTTTTAAAGTTTTTTTTTGCATTTTCTATTCATTTGTTGGCTATTAATGAAATTCAAGAACAATTTTCAGCCAAAATTTTGCATACATTTTTTGATGATGTTCATCGTTGGTTAACATATTTTGACTAAAATTATGCTAAAAAGCATAAACAGAATGATTTTTAGCCGTTTTAGATATTTTCATTGATGTGCTAAAAAAAAATCTGGCCAACGAACTCATCCTTTCGTTTAATGTTTAAAAGTTGTATGCCTCCATCAAATTTTTGGGTGGTTGGTTTCTTATTGCGAGCTATTGGGAAAGTCTGATGGGAGAAATAACCCAGTCAATACTTGAGTGAAATTTTGCATGGCAAGTGAATTTCTTTTGATTTATTGTAATAATTCAATTGAATATCCCTATAAGAGATTATGAAACGGGTGTTTTTATAAGGTCTTTCGTTGAATGCAAGTCGTTGAAAAAATGGGTGGTGTAGAAAACAGATGTATTCAGCATTCTCTTCCAGACTTTGGAATCATACGTGAAATTACCTGTACCAAAACTAAATAATGGAATATTACATTGAAAACTAGTTTTTATTAATGGATTTCTACGGGAAAATTCTATTTGATGTCAAAATGCTAATATTCTTACCTGTTGTAATTTACTGTTCTCCATTTCAATTCTTCTTTACATCGGTAAATATTTACCACCAGTCCATTTTTCGTTGTCATTCCTGGTTAATTTTTCTCACTTACCCGATAATTTTCTTTGCAATACGCTCATCTGATTGTTCAGAAATAAGAAATTAGGAATAATGTGTCAAAAATGCTAAACTTTAATTATCATTAATCTCTTCAACCATCAAGGCTGCCCAAGTAATTGTATAATTGTGATAGTTTGATCAGTGTAATGATTTTTTTTTAATCCATGATAATTGTGTAGATGTGGAGACCTAATATAAATTTAGGTTACTAACGATATTGTTCTATGTCATTTGTTTTCTTTTGCTTTTTAAGACGTGCTATATGTTGATACAATCACGGCTTCGGAAGAGCTTATTGAAAAGGCTCGCTCATTGAAACTTCCTGATAACTTCTATCTTTATTTGGATCGGCCACCTTGCCCTGGGTGTGTTGGCTGTGAACCTGAGGTAAGCCATTTCTTGGTATTAACTTTTGGGAAGAATAACTAAAATAATAATTGAACAGAAAAAGTAGAATTTACAAACCAAATGTGTTTTAAATCCGTGATGAACCGGTATATAGGGTGTCCTCCCTTGAGGAGGTTAAAATTGCGGAAACAATCTCAAAATTGAAATAACTATCTGGTTAAAAAAAGATTGCTAAGAGATAAAAGTTGATGCAAATTAGTTGTAAAATCGATCCCTAGGAGGTTAGGAATCTTATGTGTGGACATCCTGTATATTGTAAAAGTTCGTTTCCATCACTGTCAAAAACCCAACAATTAGTGAAGTATCCTATGTTGTCCTATTATCTCGTGTGGCTAGTGATTCACCTTTATAAAAATGAAAATTGTCTTTTTAGGATGATGAGGAACAAAAGTTGGCCACTGGAGGCGGAGACTCCGTGAAAGCGACTTTCACTTTGAAACCAATCGAATCAGTGAGCACATCTACCGCCGAATCGCCAGCCATTGTTGAATCGCCAAAACCAGCCATTGTTGAATCGCCAAAACCAGCCACTGTTGAAACTCCGAAACTAGCCGCTGCAATCTCTTCACCAGCTGAATCCAAACCGACCGAGCAGAATCTAACATCGAGTCAGCCCATATTCGGGACCACCACATCAACGTTCAGTTTCAAGCAAGCTACACTTCCGTTTGGACAACCCTCGACTATATCAACTGGTTAGTCTGAAATATGCTAGATTGTGTGGTAATTTATTGATAAAACGATTATACAATCATTCGATTCAACCCTTTGGAATGATGATATCGAAGTAATTATTGTTGTTTCAAAGTAGTTTTTAATTTCAGAAAAACCTAGTCAAAGCACGCCTCAACCATTCTTTTCAAAGGATATGACTTCATTCTCTTCACCTATGAAGACTCCACCAGCAATGAGTATTTTCGGTATGAACTGAACACTATTGTTGCTAAACGAGACCCTCTCGAACGATCAAGTTTGTCCCCCACTCCGGCAACTACTTGGAACCGTTCCCTACAAGAAGAACTGTGAGTTCTTCAATTCCGTTCAACCTGTTTAGTGGACATGTAGGTTAGAATGAAGTGTATAGTTTGGTGGTCTGGATGCTCGCAAGCTCGCATCTCAAAAATACATAACATCAAGTAGTCAATCCCTTAGTAAAAATGCAGATTAGTTGGATGTGTAGATCAGAATGAAGTGTATAGTTTCGTGGTCTCATAACATGATCACATAACAGTTTAGAAACGTAAATGTGACTTTTCATTTGTGACTCATGAGCTGCTCCGGGTTGTAACGGAATTGAAGAACTTAGTTCTTCTTGTAGGGAACGGTTCCAAGTAGTTGCCGGGGTGGTGGACAAACTTGATCGTTCGAGAAGGTCTCGTTGTTGCTAATCATATTGCTTCCAAGTATATATAAGTAATGGATGGAAACGTTATTTTCACTTTTGGGAGATGAACAATTTTTTTTTCTCCAAAATCAAAATTTCCATTCACAATTTACAGTTTCTAACGTTCTAAACAGCTTTGGTTTTGTTTGTGTTTGTTCCCGAAACTCGGCTCATTTGTTGAGTTTGCTGCTACACTAAGTGAATCAGTAGGCGGTAAAGAACTCAGCTCTGACAGTGCTGTGAATCCCCCTTTTCCCCCCAGTGGGTGGAATGGGCTTCGAGGTTATTGGGGACCACGACTATCGACATTTTCACGTTGACTGGGTAGCTACACTTGCTGCCTTGGAGAGGTGTTCTAGAGATGATTGCGGGGCAGTAGTCTGTTGGGATAAAATTGAGAATCTATCATGTGGAAAATAGAGTATATAAATTCCTACGTTACGATACATTTGCCAAGCAGGCAGCAGGTGATTTGGAGAGGGAGAAACTGTATCGCATGCCGAGTTTACAGGGTAAGAAGTCGGATATCGTTACTGTCAAGTTCCATGGGTCACCCATCATTCTGGATTTCCAGATTGTTAGTGGCATCGTAAATGTGGAGCAGACCTGGTGGGCTAAGATAAGTATGATAGAAATGACCTGCGGCACGCAATATCTGAGCTAAAAGAATTGGAAACTAACATCATGGTAATTGTGCGGTGTGTGGTGTGAGAAAAGTACTGAGGAGTTACTCGAGTTAAGCATCTCTACAGGAGTGCTCTGTGGTATCACAACCCACGTCCTTAGGGACTCTTACCTCAACTGGTAGTCATTTTATAGGGGTACTCCCTTTCATCCCTCTCTCTCACTTCCCCCTACTACAACTTTCTTGAACCTGGGCTTCATCCTCACTTTATTTATTTTTATTGGTGGGCTTCCTCTACCTTTGTGGGGGAATTTTATAAAAAGAGTGTGTGCGCGTGCGTGAGTCTGTCCCTCTGTCCGAAAATTCTTGTAACTATCTCATTCCTACGGTTTTCATCATATTTGAATCACATTTTCCGACAATCAGCGAGTAGGCTGTAGATTGGTTTCCTACCCAATGAACATCATCACCAATATTGGTAGCTTCTGCTTGTGTGTGAACCATAACATCTACCAAGCATAATTTTCGTATTGCCTAATTGACTGATTTGTCCCAAATTTGGATATGTGCTGGATAATTTCTTTCTCTGAAACGTCAAACATGCCATTTCCGGGAATGTGCAGGTTTTCCTTCAGATGGTCCCCTATCAGTTCATTGCTCACAAGATTCGCATTCGCAAATGTAAAATCCATCAAGCGAAATTTTCTCTCGGCTTTGTCGTCTGATCCCGCTCAAGATGATTCGTTTGGAAATTGCGATTTTTTTACTACTTGCATTACGACTCACTAGTAGCTGCTGCGCATGCTCCAACTTCAAATTCCTAGAAGCGTGATTTTTACAGTTTTTATTCGATTTTGACATTTTCAGGGATTGGACAAATTTATCTTCCAAGATTATTTAAGACATTTCAATAATCTATACATTCTATGGAGACAAGGAAGCTATACGCTACTAATAATACCTAACTTACATATTTACATATGCAAAATATACTAGTCGTTGATTAAATTAACGATGTCAGGCAAAAGACTAGAGCATGAATGTTGTGAGGTCACAGACTAAACAGAGGCAACGTTTTGAGCTGCACGAAGAAGATCTGTGTGGCGCTTTCTTTTTAATTTTGTGCTTTGGCGGTCTAATCTTGTCCTTACCTGAACGGGGCTTAAGAAATGTTGCCTGTTCCTTGACATTACCATGTAAATGTGGAGCGTGAGTCAGACGACAGATAGTTTGTTAACCTCTCTCCGTTTTTCAGGAAATGTAAGCAGCACTACTCAGTCTTCCACTCAAGCTTCAGTTGCCCAGCCTTCCATGTTCTCGAAGGACATGCCCACGTTTGGTAGCTTAGCCTCAGCTACTCCCAGCTTTGGTAAGATGCGTTCTGTTCGATGATGTGTAGACTTACTTTGTATCACAATTTGCTCTTTTGCGTTAGTCATTCTCAGCATTCCAGTGAAGTGCCTTCTTGAATGACGCCGCAGGTGTACAAATTTAAAAAAATATAGGTACTTGATGTTTTTGTAATATATACCTAGTGTGATAAGTATGGTAAAAGAAAAATGAATGACATATTAATATTAACCATGGTAAATTTAACTATTAACCAGTAAAGATTGATTCTACAATTTGGCACATTTGATGCATGTTCATGATATTTTGTTGCAGGGAGTGCTGCAACGGCTTCCCCGGGTTTCTTGAACTCGAACGCCCCTTCATTTGCAGCACTGGCCTCCGGTACTGACTCAGTTGCACCTCCAACATTCTTAGCTCGTAAGTTGGCAACTAGTATCTGTACTTATTAGTTTATACAAAATACCAAAAGAAAGAAAGAAAAAACAATTATTAGCGTTCTTCCTCAAAGCAACTTTGGGAAATTTGGAAGACTTGAACATCAATTAACGTTTTGAAAGGAAAAAAGAAAGAAAGAAGGATGAACAAGAAGGATGAAGATGATATGATTTATTTTGTTACAAAATTATTGAAAATTAATTAGCGTTGATCATAGCAAATTCTTGTATTTTGCATATAATAATTCATTCTTGTGAATCTTGATAATGTGTCACAAAACCACTCAAAAAAGGGCTTATTATATTTTTCGTTGAATCACCATAGTGGTCTTTTGATCCATTCTAGATAAATTTCAATTTAACTCGCTCATTTTTGAGAAATTTAATGCTTTACAACTCTGTGCGTTCTTTTTCAAAGCAACTTCAGAAAAGTTGGAACGCTAGAACATAGATTGTGAAGAGTTTGTTGTAAGTACTTAAAAGAGTAGGGCTGTGTGCTGATGAAATGCTGAACAAGCATCTAAGCGGTGCCAAAGTATATATTTTATCCAATTATTTTATTACTTAAAGGCCATTGCTTCCTTCATTATGAGTTCGAAGCTGGTCTTTTATTGTCTGGATACCCTCGGGAAGCTGGCCCATATCAATCAAGTCACTCTCCTCACATTGGGAGATGAAAAAGCGAGTATAATACTGGCGGAATCTTCCAAGCCTATCACTGGCAAAACTATTTGTGACATTCTCGGCCAAAAACGCGATTGATTTAATTGCCTTTCCTATGAAGGATATCTGAATACTTGTAGGCCTGCTAACGGGCCACAACCCACTTCAATATCATTTGAAGAAAATTGGGAAACTAACAACGGATACCTGTCGCCTCTGTGGAACAGAAACTGAGGATGCCGAACACATCTTGTGCTACTGTGATGCACTTGGTCGAATCAGACGCAATATAGTTGGAAACGATATCTCCAGATGATATTTCCAAGATGGCTCATGCCGATCTTCTCCGGTTTGCTAAAGCGTGTGGGGGGTGGGGGGTTGAAAACCCTTTTTTATTAGTATAATGCAGCCTAAGGACTATCCAAAATAGACCCTCTGGGTTGCATTGGAGGGTTACTGAAATACGGTAGGTATCCAAATTCTCTCTGCCACCAATTAATTTAAAAAAATTAAAAAAAAAACGTAAAGCTTGGCCCCTTCTCATTTAGCCACCCCTCCTCGACCCATTGGCTCACTATCTAGAGAAGGTGGTTTTTTAAAGGTTTACTTTCTCACTAGCTCAAAAAGTTCTGTTGACACTGTTTCTGCTCTAGGTATTTTTGTCCATCAAAAGACATTCTTATGTTTGGCTAGCTAGACCTCTCATTCAATAACACTTACCCCTCGAGTCGAGAAGTACCGATTCATTGCTCAATGCATTTTAATTGCATATACCTTTTACTCGTGGTATACGCTTCAGTAATCCTCAGCTTTAGGTAATAATCTTATAGTTTCTTTTGCTATGCAAAGAAAGTTTTTAACGAATTAAAAAAAGAGCTATTTGGATGGTTTCTAAATTTTAAATGTGGGTGTGGGGGGGGTTACGAATCCGTTTCATACATCAAGGAACACAATACTAGATTTTTACGTTGTATGTAAATATATAGTTACAGAGTGTATTTCCAGAAGATAACCCCCTTAAAATACAGCTTTCCAATGCAGAAAAATCCGTTTTGGCAAAAATACAGGTCAGTTGGCCAGCCAACCCGATCGCTCCAAAATTTCAGGTTCAAATTTTCAATTTAGTGTCCCCAAAATTGCTTTAAAAAATAGGTTTTTCGACAATAGGGGGGGTGTGACAGTCTAAAGTATTTTTCAGCGCTGAGTCGATTGCGACCACTGCCAGATCACTTAGATCCATAAAAAAGTGAGAAAAATAGATTTTTAGGTGTTAAATGCCCATAATTGATTAAGTTTTGCAGTTTTCGAGTTCGGCTGTGTCCTAACATTTTCTTTGCGATCTCGTCACACGGCTGTACCTACCCTCAGTTTTATTCAGAACATGATTGGCCTCAATGATCAGAATTTAAATGGACAATTTAATTTTATATAGATCTTCTATTTAATTTTTTTCAACTTGTGATGTTCTCTAATAAATAATTCAAGTTGATTCGTTACCTGCGACTGAATGCTTGTTTTGACCTTAATTTCAGCTAAAAAAGATTTCTCGTGGGAAGGAGCCGGTACATCTCTATTTAGTCACCTCTCCAACACTCAACCACCGGCCACTCAAAATGTGTCTAAAGGAGAAGGTGATGCTGATCAAGGCGGTGAAGAAGATGATCCTGAAAAGGAAGCACAAGGCATCCATTTTGAGCCAATCATCCCACTACCGGACAAAATTGAATTGTCTACAGGCGAAGAAGATGAGGAAGTTTGTAAGTAATCTTGAACATTTTAATATTCTAGGGTTCGTTGTGAAGTGACTTTATAGAAAAATGTCAACCCAATAACTCAATTTGCGAATTTCGTAGTCTTCAAATCGTACATATTTAATTCATATCTTTGATTGGCAGAAGATCGCTGTATTCACGATTGTACGTTCACCAATTCGTGTTCATTGAATTTCCCTAACCAGATGTCGCTTTTTGTTTTTCTAGTGTTCAATGAACGAGCCAAACTCTTCAGGTACTCCACTGACACCAAAGAATGGAAAGAGAGAGGAGTGGGTGCGATGAAAGTACTCAGACATAAAACGAATAATTCCTGCAGACTTTTAATGAGACGTGAACAGGTAATTCCACCTTTTGGTTTATTATTTTCAATAATAAGCTTATGTCATTGTATAGCAAAAAATTTTTATAACCCCCCCTCAAACTTTCAAGGTGCGTAGAATCCAAATTTGAAATGTCCGTTCGCCGTCCGCCGTCCGGGCAATAAAAGGCCTTAGAATTGACTTAAAAAATCTGTTCTTTCGCACATAGACTCCACTTGGGGTCTAGTTGGTCCTAACTTCTCGCCAGCTCGATCGCTCCACTCTCATGGGTGCTATGAGCCAAAAATAGGTGAAAAAGTGTCTTTTTTTTGTATATTTCAAGTTGTATAGAAATTGGAGATTTATGAGTGAAAAGAAAATGTTAGCTATTAATTTTATGAAAAAAAAAAAGTATTCTAAATGATACTCTTCTATTCAAAAAGAGATTTTGGATTTTAGTCTATTTTTTGCAATTTTATAGATTTTTTAAAACAAAATTTAATGAAGTTCAAGTTTTTAGCATAATTTCGTACATAAATTTTTGAATGTTCTATTTCATAGTTGATAAACTTTATTTGACCAATCTTATGCTAAAAAATATCAATTTAACATTTCTTAGCCATTTTCAGTGATTTTGTCAGCACATTTTTTGAAATTTGACCAATTAGATGATATCAATATACAGTATAGGTAACTGTATTATGTGTTGGAAAGATGACTTGATAATAAATTGTTTTGTTTATCAACTATATTAAAAAGCATAAAATTGTGAGATTCCGCTGCTCTAATGGATTGAACCCATTTGTGAGGTCCGAAGCTCCGAGTTCCGATACTAAATATAGGTAATATAAGCGGCGTTTAATAATTATGGACCAGAGATCTACGTAGGAGGGCTGTCTAATACATAAATAATAAACCTTTGTGTAATAATTTGCAGCGTTTTTGTTTGGCGTTAAGGGGCACATGTGTCAATTTTGAACAATTTTAGCGTGGAACACGCTTTTACCGGGACCTAGCAGTGGAAAATATTACAAAATAATTTTTATAAAAAAAACTAAAGTATCGGCGGATCTAATAATGTCTTTCCTACTCAACCTATGAAGCTGAAACTGAAATGTAGAACCCTTAGGACGTCTTCAAACGAATCATCAATTCTAGAGCTCCCCAGATTAGCTGAGCGAGATCCGGTAAAAGCGGATCAGCGGATCTTTCTTCTTTCTTGGCTCCGGATCTTACTCAGCAGGGGTTCAAACTCGTACAGCGCTCTGGTGAAAGATGTTGATCTGTACTCTTCATTCATTTCAATTGTTTTCTAAATTATACTCGTACACGTTTTTGGAGGAAGTGGCCATTAGGCAACGTAAAGTATCGTTTAGGTCTTAGACTTATATTGAGATTTTTCCATCGGATGGTAAACCATTTCTATCAGATGAAAACCGACGGAGTTGCATTTCCCCAGGAACCGTTGTAAGCAGAAATCGTATTCTACGTTGACGCAATACGATTTCGAAATGGCGTTGGACGGAATTTATTGTTGTTTCTTTCCCTTGTTGTTGTCTCATTCCTACCCCCAATAAAGACCCTCCAATTTCAGTAGGATACCTTCCAATTTCAGGAGTCCCTAATTATCACTAAATCATCAGCCAATTGTTGAAAATGTGATTGAATATTGTTTACTTCAATGTGGATCATTTCATTTTCAGGTCCACAAAATCGTCTGCAACCAAAGAATCACCTCGGACCTGATTCTGAAACCCATGTCTAACTCCGAAACCAGCACTACTTGGGCCGGCATGAACTTGGCTCAAGAATACACAGAACCTCAACCCGAAACTTTAGCACTAAAACTTAAAAACAAAGACCTGCTAGCCAAATTCAAATCCGTAGTTAACGACGCTATCGCCAGCTTAAAGTGATCTTAGTTTTTTTAATATCTTAATTTTTGATGGTGAACCTATTTCGTTGGCAGACGCAATTGCATCGTGAAATTAGAAATTTATCACGGTGAACCTGTACCGTTACTAAATATTGGTTCAAATCGTTGAAAATCATGGTTGTACATGGATTATTAAAAAAAAAAAAAAAGCCAAGCACAACGAAACATACCTACAGACTTCAAGAAATTTATTAAGAGGTGAAATCAATAGCAAAGGTGATCTTGAATTCACATATTTGAAGACCCCTAAGGATGACGGAATTTTTACGTGGATGTATCTGAATACAAGATTGAAAATTGTAAACCAAAACTCACTAAGACTTGGGGTGGATTTCGATTCGGTTACGTAAACTTTCGTCCACCCTTGAATGAAGATCCCAATCTGTTATTTCAAGATCATCTCTGTTTTATAGTTTAACCTCTCAATTCATTTCTTGGAGTTATGCTGTAGTGCTTTGTAATAGTGAGTTAGTCTTATTCAAAATAATCCGTGTACCCATGTCTACTAACCATTTGAATCAATATTCAGTAACAGTTCAGGTTCACCATAGTAAATTCCCAATTTCACGGTGCAATTGCGTCTGCTTTGCCCGAACGATTGATGTTCTCCTTTTAGATTCCCATATTTTGCGGGGTCGTGGTCTCCCTAGGCGCCTCTGTCCGACATAGTAGTTTAGCATTATCCATTCTTTCCATTCGAATGGCATTAAAAGTTTGTTAACTAGTTGGACAAAAGGTAAGGAAAACAAATATAATTGGATATTGAATCTTTGAAAACTCAGCATCTCTGGATGAACAATATTGTTTTTTAATTAACTATCTTTGCGGTTATTTTGTAAATATTTTTTCTGTAATTGTATAAATTGATTGAACGTTCTTTTAACATCGGTACTAAACCACGTCTTATCGATTTGGACGATTATTGTTTCCTATTTAGATGTACATTGGAATGAATTATTGTTTCTCTGAGTTCTGTGATGTAATTTTTTCTGGTTTCCTTTAAGGAAAGGCAAGTGAAGCTGAAATTCCATCTAGTTGTAATTGTTAGTAAATGCATACATACGATCCTAATTCTGTTTTAATATGTTTTGTCTCCCTTATTCAATAGTTGGGTCATTCTACGAAAGTGTGCCCTTTTTCGGCTCCAGTTTTCTCCTGGCACCGTCAAATGGGGCTATTTGAGAATGCCGGGGTAATTTGGGAATCCATTGTTTCATTACCTTCACACCCACATATTTAAGGATACGATCCTTCCATCACATTGATTCAACGTTATCTGTTGAGCAAATACCTTTATGGTGGAAGATCCAGCTGTCCTGTTTGATAACTTTTTGGTTGGAAAAACGGTGGTCAGATTTCCTCCTTTTTAGACCTCCTCGTAATAATTTGTCCAAGAATGACTTATTTATTTCTTAGAGTAATACCCCACTTGTAATCTATGAAAATTTCAACAATTTATGTATGAAATTCGCTCTGCGATTGTCATAACTCAGGAGGAAGGTAAGATGTGTTATTCTGTCGAATTTTTGAAGAAAAAACTAGACAAGCTAATCTTGACAACATCAGCTAAACATGTGAGAAGTTCCTAAAAAAGTGGGAATGGATTTACGCAAACCTGGTCCTTCTGAGTGGAGATTTACATGTAACAATTAGTATAAGGTGAATGATAAATAACGGAAATGCATAACGTATTCAACATCTATGATAATTTTGCTTGATTACGATGGTTCAAACTAGTGGGTTGGCTGGATCTGGATTAACTACGTGAGGTCTAACCTATCCGTGTCTCCCACCGTTTGAGCCACAACAGGAACCTCGCGAAGAGTTTGATAACAGCAGGCTGGTGATGGAGGTAAAATAAAGAAAGAAAATAGAGTGAGGAATCAAGCCTAGAGAGCAACTGACCTGAACGAAGGCCAGAACGATACTGGGTGGTTTTGAAGGGCAAAATTCTAGATTCTCATCCAAAATTAGCCCGATTTTCAATAGCTGTGTTGCAAGCACCTTTCTAAGTTCATGAACTCAGATGGGTTCAGGAGTTCACGAAACTTGTAGGTGGGAACACTATAGTTCACCTGACACTCATGCACCATCCAGTGCTGGCGTCGTCTTTAGTAACCTGAAAACCTCGTCTCGGTTGTTTATGCTAACAACTATCTCTCATATGCTTTTTTTCAACGTTTATTCATTATTTAGTAATATTATTTATTATACTTTATTGCTTTCAAGATTAGAAAGAGACTAGACTCTATCCACGTCAAATTCCTTCTCATCCAACTTCCTCCTCATCAGAACTAAGACCCACTTCCAATCGGCAATGGGAGCATACACTTCCGAATCAGAATTTTCTAGAAGAGCCCCGCTATTCTATTAAGATTCATAACATGAATAAAGTGCAACGCAAGCGAGGAACAAAAGAGATGTGAAAAACGATAACATAAGTATCAAGCAGTCAAATGACAAGGCAAGGGCTCGCGCGACAAGGCATTTAGCGTGAGGGTTCGCGGTGAAATGAGATTTTTGGAAGGTTCAGAAAGGTATCCTTCAGTTCGAGTTCTCAACCCTATCCCCGAGCAAGTCTGAAAATTTCATGAACCCAACGCGGTGGGAACACCTTAGCGAGTGTCAAGTTCCTTAACTCAGAACGCTTGGAACACGATTCGGGCGGTCCGGGTTTGGGCCCGCACGTATGAAATCACGACTAGTTTGGGCCCGCAGCGCAACGGTTTTGGGCCCGTTGGGTTTTGAAGGCGCAACTGGTTTGGGCCCCTCGGAAAACCATACTTTAATTGCATCACAAGAGTGTATTTTGCCAATACTTACGATAAATATAAGTTGTTGATACATGTATATATCATAGTCGTAAGTAATATCCCTGCAAATAAGAAATTACATTACTATTCATGGCGGTCCTCAACAAAAAAACCTCACACTTTCGTCACTTACCGTGCGGTATTCGGAAAACTTGTAATTCTCTATCACGATGACATTATGACTAAGGGACTGACTACTTGATGTTATGTATTTTTGAGATGCGAGCATCCAGACCACCAAACTATACACATCATTCTGACCTACATGTCCAACTAATCTGCATTTTTACTAAGGGATTGACTACTTGATGTTATGTATTTTTGAGATGCGAGCTTGCGAGCATCCAGACCACCAAACTATACACTTCATTCTGACCTACATGTCCAACTAATCTGCATTTTTACTAAGGGATTGACTACTTGATGTTATGTATTTTTGAGATGCGAGCTTGCGAGCATCCAGACCACCAAACTATACACTTCATTCTGATCTACATGTCCAACTAATATGCATTTTTACTAAGGGATTGACTGGAACTTTTTCAATTTTGTCCGCAAATTTTTGGCAAGTACGGCCGACGGACTCCTTATCACAGGTTCACAGGACACGCTTAATATCTCATTGAAACTCACAAGACCAAAGGCGAGACGGTTCACGGGCCGAAACCCGTTGCCATTTCGAGGGCCTTTCACCCTCTGCGGGCCCAAACCCGCGACGCCCCACGATTCACGTGTGCATAAGGTTCAGCGGCGAACCAGTTCCTAAAAGTTCATGAACTCGCGGTGCTTGGAACACAGCTGTTAATAGAGAGTTTTTGGAGGCTTCAACTCAACGTCACCGTTGCCATAGTCTTGAGGGAGCAAATGAAGATGCTAACCCAAATGGAACCGGGGGCACGGTTGCCTTAATTTTAATGTCAACCTAAGGCTGTCCGTCCAGTGGACGCGAAGAGGCGAATTCGCGCGAACGGTTCACCTCCCTTCAAACACACTGTCAACATCCATTTCGCTTGTTGGCGCGTTGAAAAACAAACTGGTTTGATTCTCGTCGCGTTCGCCCCACTTCGCGTCTTGCAGTGGACGGGCTCTCAGTTAAAACAGTGTGTTTGAAAGGGAAGCGAACCGTTCGCGCGAAATCACGTCCACTAGACGGACAGTTGGGCAACGCGATATATTCCCCCGCTGTCTTGTTGTCTACTGGATGTCTGATAAACTTCTTTTGTTCGATGTGAAACACCGATTTTCAATCTTTAATTTGAATTTCATGTTAGTTTCAGTACAAATAAGGAATAGGTTCGCTTTTTTAGTTTTCGATTCATAAACAGGGCATGGATTTAACGCAAGGATAGTAAGCCACAAGTGGGAAACACTGCGGTTTAGTTGCTACTTATAGGTAATTATCGCCGTTCCAAACTTCATGTTTCAGATTCTACCTCAACGCGACAGGCATCTTTTGATTATAGCTTGAACTCTTACCCCTCTCTTCTCCCCCCCCCCCCCCCACATATACCATATCGATTGTTGAAAAACAAAATCTAAATGAACATACTTAGGTAACAATGATGTTCACAAACCAATAATAAGCTTTTGCAACTCTGATGTTTCGTTTAGTGGAGTAACGTTGTATGTATGTTGCTTTTCAGTTGGCCAGCTAAGATTTTAGTATTACTCTTCACATTAATCACGCTCGTGTAAAATTGAACTTCAGCTACAAGCAAAGCAACGTGGAAGAAGTCGGGGACCACTTTCGCATTTTCTAATAGAGATCATATTTTTTTAACCAGATAAGATATAGAATGTATCTCAAAGCCAATGTACCTACCCTGAAATCTATAGTTTCGATTGGTGTGGTTGAAATTAGTAGTACGATAGGGGATCTGTAATAAAAAGTGATTTAAAGTCGGAATAATGAAAATTTTTGATACCTAGGCCCTTTGGAACATCTAGAAATGAATGATAACTTCTGAAACCCCCCTAGTTCAGCTAAGTGAGCTCCGAAGGCCGAAGCTAATTTCTTTGCAGTTAATCTATGAAGCCAGTTTGAAATGGACAACCCTTGGGACGTCTAGAAACGAATCATGAAGTCTAAAACTAATTTCTTTGCTATTCAACCTATAAAGCTGAAATTTGAAGAGGAGGCCCCTTGAGACGTATAAAAGTCTCATAAAGCCTGAAGCCCCCAGATCAGCTGTGTGAGTTCCAGAGTTAATTACTTTACGATTCAACATATGAAGCTAAAATTTGTAATCATAAGGTTTGATGCCTCCCTTACTGCAGCCGAGTGAGCTTCGAAGTAAATTTCTCTGCTATTCGACCTACGAATAGTACATTTTTACTTACACGCATATTTTTACGCTTACAGAAAGCGTACGAACGTACTTATTCTACGCTCAACACTCTTTTAGCATTTAGTTTTTATTACCACAATTTTTATTGCAGTTAACTCTCTTCGTACTCGTAGTAGAATGCTGTACTTATCTACTACCTACTTAGTCATTTCTATATAAAATATAACGTTTACAACAAAAATATAAAAAATATATAAATATACACCCTGTGCCCGCTCGCTTCACATGCTCATTCGAGACATGAATGTAGATCACAGTGTACCATCACTTTAATTTCAGATTAATTGTGTCATTACTGCCAGGGAAATACTATCTGCAGTATAGGAAATACTATCTACCACAATCAGAGATGCTCCGTTCCAAGGTTCAGCATTTATAGCAAAGTTCATTTAAATTAGCTACAGCTTTGCTGATTAGAGTGTTATCTCAAATTGTGATTATGCTCTACCATACCCAGACCGACTCAGTAGTTCCAAAAAAGCTTCAATTCAAATGTCAGCAATCAAGTTTCAACTTATAGGTACCTAATTAATTTACCCACCCAGCGTCCTCTCAATATTTGTAACCAACTAAAAATATAACCTTAGTTACGTTAGAACTATTCCCGATCAACATTTCTGCAGTTACTAAGACGCTTAGAATATAAATTTTTGAAGATCTATCTTTACGAATAAAAACAGCTAGGCTCAACCCACTAAAATCGTTATGGTAACTAAATATGTTTGAATTTGTGATCGAGAGTTCTTTATGCGTGAACCCACCCCATCCACGTTTGACGTGAAAAGTTCGACACATGTCCAATTTTTTCTTAATAACCACCTACTTACCTACATAGTTGTTTACCCGGGTGACGTCGTTAGGGAAAGCCTTGTTCTCGATGAAGGAGTAAGTCTACAGGACTGTAATGGGTATAGCCTAAGTTTTATTCCAGAACTTGCTCGTCAATTCGCGCCCACCAGCATGGAAATGGGTGCAACCGTTTGGACATTTAGAGAGGACAAACAAACAGATCAGCTGAGTGAGATCCGGTGCTAATTTCTTTACGATTCAACTTGTATGAAGCTAAAATTTAAAATCAAGGTTTGCTGATGCCGTTTACAGCAGCCGAGTGAGCTCCAGAACAAATTTCTCTGCTATTCAACCTATGAATAGCAAATTTTTACATAGAAAGCGTAAAAACGTATTCTACGCCCATCAATATTTAGCATCAATCTATAACATTGAGGCGCAAGGTGGTAGCGGCAACCTGCACAGCACGTCCCATTGAGGTGTGCCGCGATTGCGGATTCGCAATCGTTTCGCCTGTTCTATGCAGTACTGTTCAATATTTAACTAACAAATTACATACAGAATTAAAGCTCTTCCCTTGTTCTACAACTTTTATGTGGAATGAATTCTTGATACATGAAGCCGTTTCCGAGGTAATGCAAAATTATGAAGCATAAGTTCAAAAAAATGGCATTTTCTCGACTTTCAATCACTTTTTATTACATATCCCCTACTGTACCACTAATTTTACCCACGCTAATCAATACCCAACACATTCTCTATCTGGTCAAGTTAAAAAAATGTAAAATTTCTTAGAAAATGCGAAAAACTGCGTTCCCCCACTCCTTCCACATGCCGCCACTATCGAAAGCGAGAGGTCTATCATGGTTTTTCACACTTCATATGATCCTTCGAGCATAATCTGAAAGTTTAGTTCGATTATCTTATCTTTCTGATAATGAAAATAAAAACTTTGGGGTTCTATTACACGGTTGCAAGACCAGTGATCTGCGCAGAAGGGCTATCTAGTTCAGAAATAAACCTTTGTGAGATCATTTGCAACTCCAGAAGGAGATGATGGAGCAGTATGTGGTATGGTAAAGGGGTCTACACAGGCTCAGTTTACCTGCGCAACTTATCACGTGTGACGTCACACCTGAGCGATTTAACCGAGGAAACTGCACAATTCTTGCAGGTTTTTGCTCCAGCCGTTGAACTGCGCAATTGTTTATACCTACTTTCTTCCGATAAACTGCGTAGTTTCCTCAGTTAATCAGTCAGTTTTCCACACGGGACGTCTAGGTACTACCAGTCGCGTGTCACCCGTCCCTTGTATTTATGTTAATAAAGTTGGATTCGGCCAAAATAAGCAAATCGTCGAGCAAATTTATAAGACTTTGACAAGACATTTCTTTGAAGATACCACCCCTTGCTCCTGCTTTCACGGCGCCTTCTCTTATTCTGTCGCAGCTGCTCAATCCCAGCAACAAGGAGACAGCATAAGGCTGATCTTCTTTCCCGGTCCATCACAGTTAACAGACAAAAACAATCCCAAAGAGTTCTCGTTCAAATTCAGAGCGGAGACCCTTTATACTAGAAAAAACTGAGCCATAAACGACGGGAAAACTGACAGATGCTCCCACTCCTTCAGTTCAGATAACTGAACAGTTTTTTGTTCAGTTTTGTCCTCATGAAAACTGCGTAGTTAAACTGAGCTTGTGTTGGCCCCTTAACATCTGGTTCAGTAAGGCATGGACTGGATAGTCCAACCATTTTCCAACAATCGCCTCAGGTCTGGATAGAGGGCCTGTCCCACTCATGTTGATGCGTGGCTTCCTCCTGCTACGTACTTGAAACGCCTCTCGAGTTACTCAAAAAACTCCAGCCTTATCACTTTAGTGTAATAAAAGATTGAATAACAACAGCCACGCTTCCTCCACCCGTCTACCATCGATAAAAATAGTCTACATCCCAAATCCCTACTCTGGCCTCAGGTGCCTCAGCCGATCGTGGAATTTTCCTCGCGAGTTCATTCGCATCGAGATAAATTCAGACGGGTGTTTCGCGGTTGACACGCAGCTGACACACGGCGTTACGCAACGTCTCAATGATTTGGCGATAAGATCGTTGTTATTCACTCGTACCTATATCGAGGGATTCAAGGTGTAATCCTACTATACGTATTTGGAATGTAGGATATGTACCTAAGTTGCAGTCCACTTTTTTGACATTTTCATGTCTTTCATATGGCACATAACAAAAAAATCGTCACGAAAAAAATTGTCCCAAGTGGCCACAACGATGATTATGACCATCAGAAATGACGTTGACCATTCATAGGTAAACACATGAAAATGTCCCAATGCGTTGCAGACTCGTATGCAAGCGTTTTCATATATATATGAAATAATGCAAACTTTAGGAATCGTTTCAGAATGCCTCAAAAACGGATTTAGTTGAAGGAATTTTTCGAGTCATTGCAACAGTTTAATTTTCTACGAAAATTCGCTAAAACAAATTCCAGACATAAAATTGCACACGCCCTATCGAAAACTAGTGCCAAAGTCAGTTCTGACCTAAATAATGACACAATAGTCATCAAAGAGATCTTTCCAAATGGGTCTTTACCTGTTACAGAATTAAAGTAAGCAACTAACAGAATGGGCAAAATTTAAAAGGAAACTCACAACTAGTGTAAAACTTAGAACACATTTTCACGTTACCGTCTCTTTGTGACTAGTAGAGGTCAACACGAACCCAACTTCTAACTCGTAAAATACGACTCAGGGGCTCGCATCAGTTCTGTTCTCTTTTATTATGATTTTTCTCCTTCAAGGTTACCAGGTGTGTCCGGTTTTGGCTCGGACAGTTCGGTTTTTCACCAAGCTGTCCGGACGAAAATTTGGAGTCGGTCTGAACGCCAAATGTCCGGTTTTCTCAAAATGGGCGGCAAATGTCCGGTTTTCATAGGTTCTTTCGTAGGTTGCTATCCTACGAAAACAGCCGTGACTTTTGGAGGACCTACCTACATTGTTTATTTGGCGATCGTCGCTAGAAAGCTACCTAAAAGTCCAAAATCATTATTTGTAGTTTTGCCCCTTGTTCGTGAGAAGAAACTCTCTATCTCTTCTGTTAGCCATTACTTGTGCATTCTCTCTTTCAGTTAATTCTTATTTCAGGATTATCTCAAGTTAAAAGTCCAAGTCGTAGATAATATTGAGATTTTAGTTGATAAATGCCCAGTTACCAGATATTTACTGATTCAAACGTTTCCTACCTACTAAGTATGTTAATTACATACATGGTACTTAATAAAAGTTTTTATTCCTACCTACACTGCTTAGTATTTTGAGAAACCAAAAAATGATAAGGTATTTTGAGCTGTAGATTGTTCAATTAAGCACCAACATAAATTATAAATAAAAAAACGCGGCAGGCCGCTCGTACTTTCTCTCTTATTTGAGAAGAGCTATGAGCATTGAAAAGTCTCAGTAATTTTAATGTTTTTTATTGTTTTGAATAAAATAACAATTAGAAAACATAAAATAATTATTGATACACAATTACTGAATTTGCTGTAAGCCAGTCTCGACGATGCCCAATTCTTCCACGAATATGAATTCACAGGTAGGTAATTTTCTGTACGGTGCGCGTCTACAATTACTTTAACCAACATTAACGTCTCTACCAAGTGACAAAAAAACAAGCGGCATTGTTTACTATATCCATTCATAACATAAATAAATATAAAACTACGACATGAATAGAAGAACAAGTACCTACGAAAGAAATGCGTGATAAATCGAGAGCTTTCCAACGAGTGGAGAACGATTTCTGTCCGGTGAAATCTAAAGAAGTTTCATTTCCCCAGCGACGGCTTGGTTGTACGTGAAAATCAAAAGAAAAGAACTTGTATGTGGAGGTGTAATTTGTTGTGAAAGATCAAGGATATAAAAAAAAACGTAGATAAGACGAGAAATTCATTTTTTGAAGAATCCCGGAAGTCGCTCTGGGAAAAGGGTAAACAAAAATTTAATAATTAGACCAAACTCATACGGTGGATACAGCTTTCGTACAAGTACGCAACCACGAGAGACATTTTATGTCTTTGCGCCCCCTTTCCCCTTCCTATAAAACCCCGTAAGACAACGTAAAAGTGAGACAGCGTCGCGCAAACGGAAAAGGTGTTCGAAGGGACAATCGCCCGGAATGAATGAGGAAACCGATCCACCTGTGGTTGTGGAGACCGAACCACAACCGTGGGGCTCAGATGGAGAGGATGCTTCCATGTTGGAAGCGATGGACCCATCGAACTGGGTGGACAAGAGAGTGAGTAACGTTCTGTAGGTAAAATCGTAATTTTGTAAGAAGTAGGGCTTCATTTACTCGGCATTCTGCTAACTACTTATTTGATCTTTCTAAACAAAAACGTGTGCTCCACAGCTTGTCAAAGTTTCGATGCTGGAGGCAGTGAGGGATCACCTCGAAACCCAACGAGTGGAAGCAGAACAAATGGTAAAGTCGCACGATGATCGCATTGCCTCATTGTGTGAAGCACTGGCCAAACAGCGGGGTTTGAGGGCGCGGTGCCTCGGCGGAGCACCTCCTTAATTCCATAAAGGAAACCCTTCCGTTATGATTGACTGTCTATGAAGACTTAGACGGGTTTTCCATACAATCCTATATTTTGCTTTGTAGTTAATTATTAATACGAGGGTATTCCATACAATCATATCTTTTGTTTCTTATTTATTCGTTAAAAGTATTGATTAGAAACCGACAAAGAAAAATATCGACAATTGATTTGTTAGCTGATCTGGGATCGGTCAGTTGTGTTCAGAAGTCCCTCAAGGGCCCACATACCAAATCTCAGAATCGTGGGATCATTATGGAAAAAACTGGATTCTAGAGCCACTCAGCTGATCTGGGATCGGTCAGTTGTGTTCAGAAGTCCCTCAAGGGCCCACATACCAAATCTCAGAATCGTGGGATCATTAGGGAAAAAACTGGATTCTAGATCCACTCAGCTGATCTGGGATCGGTCAGTTGTGTTCAGAAGTCCCTCAAGGGCCCACATACCAAATCTCAGAATCGTGGGATCATTAAAGAAAAAACTGGATTCTAGAGCCACTCAGCTGATCTGGGATTGGTCAGTTGTGTTCAGAAGTCCCTCAAGGGCCCACATACCAAATCTCAGAATCGTGGGATCATTAAAGAAAAAAACTGGATTCTAGAGCCACTCAGCTGATCTGGGATCGGTCAGTTTCGTTCAGAAGTCCCTCAAGGGCCCACATACCAAATCTCAGAATCGTGGGATCATTAGGGAAAAAACTGGATTCTAGAGCCACTCAGCTGATCTGGGATTGGTCAGTTGTGTTCAGAAGTCCCTCAAGGGCCCACATATCAAATCTCAGAATCGTGGGATCATTAGGGAAAAAACTGGATTCTAGAGCCGCTCAGCTGATCTGGGATCGGTCAGTTGTGTTCAGAAGTCCCTCAAGGGGCTACATACCAAATCTCAGAATCGTGGGATCATTAGGGAATCTCCGCGTAACGCTCTCCGCGTGACGCTCCCCCGCGTGACGCTTTTTCATTTATGTGCCATAGTAAAGACATAAAATGTCAACAACACCTAACTTTTTTATAGGTTTCGTGACGTTTTTTCTTTGCGTAACAAAATTTCCGGTTGACCCGTCGACTAAGACATTTTCAATGTCAAAAAAAAAAAAAATTAAACAACGAAAAACAAGGCAGGCCGCTCGTACTAGGTACTTTCTCTCTTAGGTATATGAGAAGAGCTATGAGCGTTGAAAATGTATCAGTAATTTCAATACTAGTATGCACAATCATAACAACACTTAACTTGTTTATAGGTTGCGTGACGTTTTTTTCGTTGCGTATCAAAATTTCCGGTTGACTCGTCGAATAAGACATTTTCAATGTCAAAATTGAAATTAGAAGAACACGAGCACAAATTTTAACCTCAGGTTCGTCTAGCTCTATTTAGCTGCGCGTTGAAGTTGTGCGTCTTCAGTAGTTTCCAGATGATGGATAGCAATTATTATGTAATCAGTAATTATTCAATCTTCTGACTATATTTATGTGATACGTTTACTATTATCGTATAGGAGCGAATAAAGGTACCTACTGGTTGAAATCATCGGAATTATAATATAAAAAATAACTTAAATTGAATAAAATATTATTTATTGGAATATATAGAGGATGTAAGGGGGTAAATTCATATAGGAAAAGCGTATCAATATTTGTGCCTCGTGCGTGGAATAAATTTCTGTAAAATTTTGAATCAGTTTTTTAATATGCTTTTCAACTTTGTCCGGTTTTATTTCCCATCTCACCTGGCCACCCTGAACTGGACCCACCGGAGCCTCCAATTAATCAATGAAATACAGAGTGGCGTAGGGCGAGGAAACACCAAAATCTCAGTGTAAGTACTCTTAACCTCATTGTAAATCTTGTTACCACCACTAATGGAGGTTGTGAAAAGTTTTCCAGAGTGGGGAAGTACCTATAACTGTCTTGCGAAACACCCGGAAAAGTTTTCCAAGGCAAAAGATTGGGGCGTATCTCCACTGTTGACAAGTTTTTGTACATCGAAATAAAGTTACAAAACTAGACCAAATTCGAAGTTGAACAGCAAAAGAATCACGAAAATCGTACGAGATTAGTTAAAACGTCATGTTATATTACTATTAACCCCTCCGTTTACCCCATTCCATGATGAAATTCGAAAATCCTGACATAAATTTCAAAACTATAGTACCTATCGAATTTGTAATGGAACAAAATAAAAATCACGGAAATCGGTCAAAATTGTAGCTTGGGCAGCGCTTGAAAGAATCGGTAATCATCCAATCGACCCCCCTCAGAATTCCCAAGGTTTGATGCACAATTAGACTAAAATTGGAATCGAACCAAATAAGAATCAAGAAAATATATTCTATAAAATATTACCGCCACATATGGGGGTTGTGAAAGTTGTCCAGAGTGGAGAACGATAACTGTATTGCAAAACACCCGGAGACGTTTTCCAAGAATGATTGTGGCGTATCTCCATTCTGGAAAAGTTTTTACATCGAAATAAAGTTACATAAGACCCCACAGGCTGGTCCACGAGACAGGCTCCCCCCCCCCCCCCACACTTTATTTTCTCTAATTTTCGGAGTAAAAAAAATCGGACTCACGCTATTCTTCACAATTTTGTTTCGTAGATTTCAAAAATGACAAAATTGCGCATTGCGCAAACGTGCGCTATTGACATCAACTTCGTTTTTTAAATGGGAACACCCATTTTTTATTACGGATTTGAATTCTTGGGGAATCTTATTGAAGAAATTACCCGTCATTCGACTTTTGCAGTGTGCACAAACGGGCGCAATTCAGCAGTAAAAGTGCCCGTTACATAAGAAAAGAAAAAAGTTCGTCAAGCAGCATGATCGTATGAACGAATTTTCTTAAACTACCTATCTTTCTATTATATATGTGTTGAATTTTATCGAAATTTGTGCAATTTCCTTAGAAAGAAATTGTTAAAAACTAATTTTACGGCAAAAAACTCGTACTAAATAAAATTTGGTGATTCTAAAAAGATTTTGGACTTTTGGGTTTTTTCCAGTTTTTATAGATTTTTCAGCAAATATAAAAAAAATTTAAATACGTTTTTCGGCATGATTTTGTGCAAAAATTTTTTAGTGTTCTATTTAAGTGTTGATGATTTTGTTTTGCCTGAAACTCTGCTAAAAATTATAAATGTATCGATTTTTGGACGTTTTTAGACAGTTTTAGTGAGTTTTTTAGTTCATTTTTTTAAATTTGACCAATTTAATGTGCTCAAAAATTGTTGGCCAACAAACTCATATTTTGTTTGGAAAGCTTGATTTTTTTGAGCAAGAACATATATATATATATATATATATATATATATATGGAAAAGCGCAAACTTCAGGATTTGTTTCAGAACGCCTCAAAACGGATTTCAATGAATACATTTTTCAAAAATTTTGATTTTAAAATTTTCCGAGCCATTGCAATAGCTTCATTTTTTACGAAAAGTCGCTAAACTGTACCTATCATGCTGCATGGTTGGATGAGTGAATTTTCGTCAATTATCGTACTATATTATGTTACATTGTTCTAAAAATTGAGAACTTTGAGTGAAAAGAAACTGTTAACTACTAACAATTTTTTGTAGCAATTTGTGAAGTAGTAGTTATTTAGTATTTGATATTAGTGAACGTTTTTAATGGATGAAGCAATAAGGGGGCGTACCCTTTTTTCATAATTCTGACTTTGAGATGCTACCATTTCCCTCAAACGACAAGTTAAATAATGACTACAGTTTTACTACATTTCCTAGACATTTCAACGTCGAAAAACGTGTGGATACAATGAATTAAAGTTAGTAATTCATTAAGAATCGGGAAAAACCAACAAGCATTGAAACAGGGGACATGTGCGTACGTATAGTGGGGTAACTGCGTTTTCAACGTTCTACCCAATAAATAATATAAATAAAATGAACCAAATTAGGTAGATTTTATGTATAATTTAGAATGAATTGTTTATGAAAAATAAGACGCCGCAAAATAGATAATTTTTAGCAACTCAACATGAATTCCTGAGTTGATAAAATGGTCAATAAACTCCACTTGTTGGCTGTCCCCTGATTCGCTGTCGGTTGGGGAATGAGGTTTGCGCGAGAGAGAATTTGAAGACTCCAGAGTTTTGCAGAATAAGATAGGACTGAGGTTTGGGAGAAGCGTGCAGTTTTGTGTGGGGGTTGAGGAAGAGGTTCTGGATGGAAAATAGGCTTCAAGACCTTGATTTTTCTTATTTTTCCTGGTAATTTCATGTGGTTTTTAGTGAAATGCACTTGCCCTTTACCTATTTGAAAACGCACTTGCTCTAGCGTCAAAAAGAGGGACAAGAACGTTTTATTAATTTACTGCAGCAATTTTTGTAGCCTTGAAGTTATCATGTGCGCAGTTCATATATCGACAAAAGGTTGAAAGATAAATAGTGGAATAAACGGAAAAGAAAGGGTTTTAGGCAAGAAATCCATTTACAACTGTACCTCCTTCAGATTCACAATCTGATATCGGACGAAGACTTCGCGGAAAATGGTTCCACAATGATTAGAAAATAACAATTTGCTTTGTAAAAAAATAAATAATAATAACAATAATAAATAAATAAAACAATAACAACGAGATACATACTTTCAAATGTACTTGAAAGACATTCCATGCTTTCAAGTATCCAACTATGAACAGAAACTACAACAAATACGTGCAAGATAAGGTTAATTGTGATAAGAGCAATGTACAATTTTCTATTTAATTTTTACGTATCTAGGGTACCAAGTTTTCGAAAAGTACTCACGGACCACGTTGCGGACTTCTGATGGTCCGTTGACCGTAGATTAAGTACCATTGGTCTAACGAATTTTAAACTGACCCCCCAGACCAAAGAATTGTATATCCATATCAACTTGCAGTTAGAAAATGTCTGCCAATTTGGGTGTGGTGCATAGCTTCCTCGTATCCGTAAGATGAAGAAAGTATACATATATCATTGAAATGTTTTAAATTATCTTAAGATTCGAAAGCTGGTTCCAAAGGTTGAAGGAAATTGTAAATTAAGATGGAGTATGAAAGGTAATGATGTAGGTATACAAACATTAAATGAAAAAAAGCACAGATATTAAACAGATAGGTAGGTAGGTATTACCTTGTTATTACAACATTTTGAAAAACATAACATACGCGTCCTTCAAGACCTCGCGGCCGGGTCGAACGTGGCTTAGTTCACATTAGAATCGTTGCAATGTGGAAATTGATCTCGGTTCAAGGGTTAAATATTCGCACATGCGCAGCAGACACTATCGATACAATCATGTTGAAATTGAGATGGAATGCTCAATTCGTCTTCTGCCAACTATTCTCCAAATTTAAGCGAGATCAGACGACTAGGGCGTGAGAAAATGTGGCTTAATGGAATTTACTTTTGCGTTTGCGCAGAGTGAAGTACCTATTTATTTGGGATCAATGAAACTGATAAGGGACCACGTACAATCTAATCCGCACATTTCCATTCCGTTTCCCTTCCCGCTCCGCAATTTTCCAGAAAATGTAATCAAAATCGGATGAAAACTGTGGAAATTAAGCTTGTTACACGGAACGAAGTTGTAGACACGGAACGAAAGTTGTTCAGAATGGACTTAAACGTAAAGAGGGACTGGAAAATTTGAATTTTGAGAGAAATAATTCTTTATCTCCCGCAAGTGAAAACATACTTCCGCTATCTATAGGGGGTGTGTGTATGTGTGAGAGAGAAAGTGGGAGAGAGAGGGAGAGAATGAGAAAAATTGCTCATACGCTCATGCTCTACGACTAAAACTTTTAAATTTTATTAATAATTTTCCCCATCATTTCCACATTAGGTAACAATTGTTTTGTATATCGAGACGTAAGACACTATCTTGAGTACCAATCCTGACCTACTTTCTCAGTCCCGAATCAGTGTTTATTCTCGGAATTCCTTCCAATGCTCCCGGTGTGGTTTCCTTATCGTTCAGTTTTTATAACGGGGTAGGTACCTAGTACCCGCCACACAAATCCAGCTCGATTCCGGATAAATCAATATTGGTATTAACAGCTCGACGAAATAAGGCAACCTGCGGCTGATTACGGTTCAAGAAATGATGTAGGTCCGTTTTATAATTATAACATCACTCGAGTGAGTTTGTAGGAAAGAAGTTTGTTGTGAGAAAGTAGGAAACACCATATAATAGGTAAATCTACTTACTAATACTCTCCAATCCGTCAGGGTGATTTGCGCTGCAGGCATTTAAAAAGGCCTTTCCACATTCCAGATCCAGAAAAGTGAAAGGAAGTACGTACAGCGACAGGTGACCACGTTAATTTGTAGAAATGATGGCTAATAAATGCAACCAAAAAACGTCTGCCAAGTTGGGTGTGGCAGATAGCTTCCTTGTTCCTCGGTTACCCGGTACCTATCATGAATGTATAGATCATTGAAAAGTTTTAAATCATCTTGAAAAATTCCATAGCGGAAAAGAGTAAATCAAGAAGTAGCGTGAAATGTTATATTCGGTCAATTAAGAAACGAAAAAATGATACTCAATGTAATTTACATTTGTGCAAGCGCAGAATGAACTGATGAGTTGAAAACAATGAAATATACGTACGGGACCATCTACAATCTAAACCGCGCATTCGCAGACAATTTCATCAAAATCGGATGAAAACTGTGGAAATTAAGGTCATTACAAGTATTTCACATTGGCGTGCGCAGTAACTATTAATGATACAATCGTGTTGAAATTGATAAGAGGTAATCAAGTCATCTTCTTCCAACTATCATCCAAATTTAAGCGAAATCGAAGGACTAGAGTATGAAAAAATCAAGCATAATGGAATTTACGTTTGCGCATGCGCAGAATGAAGTAATGATTTGGCAACAATGAAACTGATAGGGGACCATCTACAACCTAACCCACGCATCCTCTGACAATTTCATCAAAATCGGATAAAAACTGTTGTAAATAGGCTTGTTACAAGGATTTCATGTTGGCGCATGCGCAGTAGCTTTATATAAGAAGATTAAATTGTCACTCCCAACTATCATCCAAATTTGAGCGAGATCGGACCACTAGGGCGTGAGAAAAGAATACTAGGTACAATTGACGTTTACGCATGCGCAGATTGAGGTATTGAAACTGATAGGGAACAGTCTACCCCCAAGCACGCACATCCCCTGAAAATTTCATCCAAATCGGATGAAAATTATGGAAAATAAGCTTGTTACAAGGATTTGCGGACACACGACAGACAGACAGACAGACACGGAACCAAAGTTGTTCAGATTGGTCTAAAACGTAAAATGCAAGTGAAAATTTTGATTTCGGAGACCAAAAAATTAATTTTTTCTCCCGAAAGTGAAAACAATGCTTCCTTCCGCTACCTGTAGGTAGACTCGGAAGATATACTAGTCCCCCTGATCTAAGTATGACGATAATATTTAAGTAGGTGGGTACGATAGATAAAACAATAGCAATGGCGCCCTATGACTTAGCTGATAATGTTGATCAGAATCCAAACTAATTTTAGAATTTTAGGAATTGATTTTTAACATTCACTATTTCTATTTCTATGTATTTATATATTCATAAATGCCTATCCTATTATCATGTTATATTTTTCTTCTATTCTGACCACTGTTTATATGTGTGTGTGTGTGTGTGTGTGTGTGTGTGTGTGTGTGTGTGTGTGTGTGTGTGTGTGTGTGTGTGTGTGGGTGTGTGGGTGTGAGAGCGTTAAACTCTAGGAATCGTTTCAGAATGCCTCAAAACGGATTTCAATGAAGAAGGTTTTCAAATTTTCAAAAATTTTTATTTTAAAATTTTCCGAGCCATTGCAATAATAATACGAGATGTACCTTGTGATGCCGGAAAGTTTTTAGAAATGAAACAATTTTAAATATATTCAATTTACAATAATTCAATTTCATAATACTCAAACGTTCAAGCTTGAAATTAAAATATTGACATATATAAATATATGGACTATCGCTGATTTTTTTTTTGAAACGCTGCAAATTCAGGTTAATTCTCTCATTAATAATAATTGTATCAGATTTCATCAATTAAGAGTTCTTTTCTGACGTCACAGGCTGCTGTTTACTAGTGAAAGTAAAATAAACTCCATCTTCCGTGTTTACGTAACTCCAGAGGTTTTGCAGAATTTAAGACTTTCAAGCGATATCGATCTAATGGTTTTGCCCTAGGCCTTTGAATTGTTTGCACTCTTGATGATTATTTTTCTTAAAGAGCTCGATGAATGTTTTATTCTGTTTCGGGTCACGTTTTTTCTGATCCTAGTTCAACGCCCCTATCCACAATTTTTTGTTTTCATAGAGCGTTCTAGTTAATTGAGTTGTATACTATGGGTTTTGGAAGGAAGGTTTTCCAAATAGTAGGTAGGTATGACCCTTGAAACATTTTTTTTTTTTTTTTTTTCAAGGTTTAATCCGCACGTCAACCAGAAGGGTCATTAATGGCATTGAACAAGGTGTCTAAAGGGACACTGGAAGAGGCAAGATTCAGAGGAGAGCCATGTTGGCATCCTTGACTAAAAAGGAGCGCCATCATGGACTCCACTGGCAACTCGGAGGTGGAAAAAAATGAGGGGTACAGTGCTGACCATTTTTTAGCCCCCAAAGTGGATTTAAAAAAACCCAAAAATAAAGTAATAAAACTTAGACTAGATGTATAATAGGCATACAACTATATACATGCTACTATATACAATCACCAAAGTGAAATAAAACTTAGACTAGATGTATATAAATATATCACAGATCAGATACCTCGAAGTAGAGCTCAGCGGCTCTCAGGTACAACTACAGGGATCGGACCTTGTCTGGTCCGGATAGAACATCAACCCACTGAGGGGGCTGATGTTGGACTCGGTGGTCCAAAAGGGCTGGGCAGTCTTCTAGAAAGTGGCGGATGGACAGGTCACCCCCACACCTCCCACACACAACATCTCGAGCTTCTGCACTAAGCAGGTGTTGACACATTATTAAAAATGTGTTTATTATAACAAGCCATAAAGCGTAACCTAACTGAAAAACTTTCCTATCAGCAACATTTATTTGACAATGAACAATGAAACCCTGAAACGAACTGAGATTCATGGCACGTCTCCACAGTGTCTTTAATTGTTTAGGTACCCAGTCAGAACCGGCGTGCAGTATACTGGACATGACTTTTTAGGGCATTATCTCCTGTTATATGGTGCTTTTTGCCTTCTTCCACTTCTTTTCAATTTCTGTATGTACTGTTCTGTGATTAAGACACATAAATAGAAGTAAAACATCGATAGCCTTCAAATAAAGTCCATCACATCACACGACAACACAGCAAGCATGCGTTCGTTGATTTTTATATAACAGTTATTTCAGACCAAATATCATTGTAAAAATTGGTTCATTAGCTCCATGATATGTCGGCCTAATAACCGAAAAAAAAAAAAACAATCCGAGTGAATACAATGGCAATTTGGCAACCATTTTGGGCAACATTTGACATATCTCTGATGCCAGTTTTGAAAACAGTTTACTCCAACAAAAATGTATTTTGCTTCCTCACTATCGAAGGTAGAGAAACTTTGTGCTCGTGATTGAGGTCTAGAAAATTCCTCTGAAGTCCTCCGAAATCCAAATTTCCACTTGTTTTTTGCTTTTCAGAGCTTGCTGATCAATTTTGGTTCCGTGACTTCTGTCTGATGTCTGTATCTGTGGTAAATCCTAACAAGTTGCCTAGTAAGTTTCTGTCCGATTCTGATGAAATTTTCAGGGATTGTGAGGGTTAGCTCCTAGACGGTCCCCTAGAATTTTCAATGCCGTCGAATCAACAGTAGCCTGTGCGCATGCGCAAACCTGAATTTCTCATGTCGTTTTTGCATCATCTGTTGTTCCGGTTTCGTTCAAACTCAGTGTATGATTGGGTATATGTTCTAGAAAAATGGCCTATAAATTATTTCGCGAATGGTAGAGTGGTAACCATTGTGCTTGCGCAAAACTAATATCGATCTAGACTGGCAAAACTCCAAATCTAATGGATCCATTTGGATCATATTATTTTCAGGAATTGTGCGGGATAGCTTCTAGACGGTCCCATATAACTTTAATTGCCGTCACATAAATAGTATTCTGCGCGCATGCGCAAACGTTAATTTATTATAACGCTGATTTCTTTTCATCTATTGGTCTTATTTCGTTTAAAATCCGAGAGTATATGGGTGTATGTTCCCGGAAAATTCACCTTGAATTTTATGTGACCCACAGAAAAATCAGAATACAAGAGAGTCGTTGAATACCTGTATGATTTTTGCAGCAATACCTTAATTAATGAGTTCTGCGTAACTTGCAACTGTTGCAGATAAGTTTTATGGGTTCCTCCCCAAACCAGATTCAGAACAGGCTGGCTGCATAACTTTTCGTTTATCCATCGACTTGTTGAGAAAGCCAAAGTATGTTGTAGCCCAACAGACCAAGAGACATTTTATAAATAAAAAGCTAAAAATGGCCCAAAAGGAATAAGGAATGATCACTCGGGGCTCTCGTGGGTTGTTATGTAAATGGGCGAGCGGGCCGGTCAGCGCACCGGGTGTTGCCTCGTTATCGTACGTTTGATTGGGAAATCACAAATCTTGTACTCCTCGTACAGCCAGCCTTTCGTACGCGCGAACGCAGCTTTGAACGACCGTAGAATGATGAAATAGGAGGTTCGATGGTACCAGACACATCCTTGATCCTTGACCTTGAATTTAAAAAACGTCTGCCAAGTTGGGTGGGCAGTATAGCTTCCTCACATATTGTAACATGGAAGTATAGAATTAGTACAAGAACACAGTACGAGTCGAAATGATTGAATGCAAATACAGGGTTAATTGCTCGTAGACGCAATAATTTTTCGAGTAAAACTACATCAAAAAGTTCTAGCCATGTAGCATGATCGTATGAGCAAATTTTCGTAAATTATCGTAATTATATTAAATTGTTTTGAAAATTCAGGGCTTTAAGTAAAAAGAAATTGTTATCTACCGATTTGATGGTGAAAGCTCGTTCTAAATAATATTCTACAACTCAAGAACGATTTTGGATTTTTTGCATTTTTTTGCAGTTTTTGCAATTTTTCGGCAAATATTACCCAATGGAATTTAAGTATATTTTTCAACACAAATTTCTGTATAAACGTTGTCGATAATTTTTGTTTTGTGCATGCGCTGTAGTCATTACTTCACCAATCACCGTAAGTATAATTAATAGGGAATTTCTCTGAAACATATACCTATATATACCCCGAGTTTGAAAGAAGTCGGATCAATAATTAATGAAAGAAATCGCATACGCACAGACTACTATTTATGTGACGGCAATGAAAGTTATACAGGACCGTCTAAAAACTATCCTGCACAATCGCTGAAAATGTCATCAAAATCATTCCATTCGACTCAGAGTTTTGCCTGTGTTTTACGCATGCACAAAGGTTATTACTCTACCAATTGCAATATAATTTATAGGGGATTTTTCTAGAACAAATACCCAATCACCTATTAAGTTTGAACGAAATCGGACCAACAGATGATAAGAAATCGACGTTACGGTAAATTCACGTTTGCGCATGCGGAACCACTCAGGGGCTAACCCGCACAATCCCTAAAAATTTCAAAGCAATCGGACTGAAACTTGGTATAGTTTTGGGCGTGACAAGGATTTACCACAGACAGACACGGAAACGAAATTGATCAGCAAGCTCTGAAACGCATAAAGTAAGTGGAAATTTGATTTTGGAGGACAACAATTTTTTTAACTTCAATCACGAACGCAAAGCTTCCCTACCTTCGGTAGTGAGGAAGCAAAAGAGTGAGAGAGTCAGTCCGAGTCGGACGATATCATGCATTTGGTGGATTGGCATCTTTCGTTCTTGTGTCTTTTTGGGGCTCTCACATGCAGTCGTGAGTGCAAAAACTATTAATTTGAAGCACCAGGTGGTTGTGTAAAAAACATCGCAAGTTTATTAATGAAATGTCACATGAATGACAAGACAATGGGGGCAGGCCGGATTCGAATCGCGATAGTAGCGAACCTGGCGGTACGGAGGTATGTTCGGTCCAATATAGATTAGTTGATGAGTTTAGTTTGGTGCAGTGACGGATTAATAGAATTTCATGGGTGGGGGCGGTCCTCTACCGGGATTACCCCCCCTCCCCACCCCACCCGAATTTTTTTTTTTTTTTTTTTTTTTGTGAAAAAAGACCTTGAAAAACCAGCAGTTTTTGAGGTTATAGACCCATATTTTATATCAGGCATGTAAAAATTAACATGAAAAACTCAATTTTTATTTGCACAAATTTTAACTTGGTTACCAAACATCCATGTACACAAAAAAAAAAAAAGATTATAGGTAAGTAATTTTTTGGCAAAATTATATCGAAAAAGGCAGGGGAATGAAACAGAAAACGCTGGAGAACTTCAGTCCTCGTGAGTAATATTATTTATAAATTATATATTTATATTGTAAACACAGGATTAAATAATAATACACTCTTTATTTGTTCAATTTACTTTAGAAGTAAACAACCATTTAATAAACACTCACGATGATATTAAATGAACGAAGTACATTTTTGATTAAAGATGAAAATACAAATAAAATATTACCTTGTTAAACATTTTTTGTCTATTACTGGTAAATGTGAAACAGCGAATAATTCACTTCAATCGAAAAACACTGGTTACAATCATTTAAGAAAACAAGATTCGTTTCTTTCTTCGTCGAAACAGTAGAGTAGGTTGATTATGTATTATGGCTATTGATTATGTATTGTTACCGTTACCAAAAGCGGTGAACGAGAGACAAATATGGTAGGTTCCTACCGTAACTTGTTAAATAAACTGATGAACACAAACTTTTCCCTATTAATTAAAATTGTATTCCTTGCCTGCTGCAAGAAAGATGTTATCTCCATCTGCCATGCTCGCATTTAACACGAAGTTTGGTTTCTACTGCTCCTCTACTCACTAAAGGGCGACGATGGACGACAGCACGACACGGACTCAACGCCACCGTTACCAACCTGGTTTGGTGATTTTTCCGTCAAGTACTTCTGGAAATCTCAGAGTTTACCGAGAAAAATTGTGACACTACCCGCGTAAATCTCCGATTGATAATCCGTGGCACCTACGCAGTTTGTAGGCCTACTAAAATTCAAACGAACAAAGTAGTAAATTGACCGTGACAGATTAGTAAAACCGGTACCTATCATCCCAATTTCCCCACAGTATAAAGTTCCTTCATCTTTACTCGTAATTTTTGTCAACCTACAAGCGCGACGGCGTTCTATTCTGACGTTCCCTCGCAAGAATTTTTTTTCTTCTGCCTCTCGGGGGGGGGGGGGGGGACCCCCCTTTAATCCGTCCCTGGTTTGGTGGTCTGGATGCTCGCAAGCTCGCGCCTCAAAATTATATACTTAACATCAAGTAGTCCCTTAGTAAAAATTCAGATTAGCTGGTCATACCGCCAGGCTCGAATCCGGCCTGCTCCCATTGTCTTCTACATGTAGGTACTCGTATGTACGTCGATATCAGTGGCGTAGTTTGAGGAGGGGCAGGGTGGGCGCAGCCCCTTCTTGAATCATCAAAACTTCGTTGTATTGATACAATTAAAATGAATAATTTTACGCTTGTAACTCCATTACTTAACTTACACACTAATCGGAAAATGTAATTCGTAAAAAACTATTATTATTGTTATATGAATCCGCTTGCCTAGCAACTTTATGCGCTATTAGAAATGAAGAAATTCTTACTAGGTTCGTTTGTGTAAGGGCGAAATGGCGTGGATATTATACAGCCCCACAGAGAGGAGTAAAATCACAGTAAACGAAACGGAAATGTGGATACTACAAGCTGAAATCAAGTGTTTCCCCACTACCTTCAGGGGCTAGATATATATATATATGCGATTTTTCCCTAGAAAAATATCCATAGTTCAGTATCCAAAAAAGTTCCCCTACGAACTTCCCCTACTTTTCACTGCCTACCTGATCACGGTTGGATCTTTGATCCAAAACAGTTTCTCTAATCCTTTTATTATTGGTGTATCCTAGGTACATATTCTACCATTTACATATTAAATCTCAGTTAAAATGAAGCAAAAATCCAAAAAATAGAAGAATACAGTGGTGATTCGAACTAAATCACTCGCGACGAAGTTGTGGAAACCCATTTTGAAAAACGGAAGTTAGTGAAAAACGTTGTCTATTTCCACGAAAACCAAAGAGTTACACAAAATAAAGAGTAAAATGAACCCTCATGCGCCTAGGTTATCTTGTCTCCCTAAAATTCATAAGGAAGGAGTGCCGATGAGACCGGTGGTGTCTTATATCGGAGCTCCCGCTTACAAATTGGCTAAAAAACTCAATATTTTATTTAGAAACAAAATCAACTTTTGACCTCAACATACTGTACTAAATTCCTATGATTTGGTCTCTAAAATTAAGGACATTCGGATGCCTCCAAATGCTAAACTTGCATCTTTTGACGTGGTTAGTCTGTTCACCAATATCGATGTAGCTAGATGCAAAGATGTGGTGTGCAGGCTGATTCACGCCTCTAAACTTAATATTTTCGAAAAGGACGAATTGTTCAATTTGATGTCTATTTGTATGGATCAAAATTACTTTTTATTTGAGGGGAAATGTTATACACAGCCAGGGGTTGCTATGGGTTCTCCGTTATCTCCTCTACTTGCAGATATTTACATGGATTATCTTGAGCAACAAATATTTACAACTTGTAACACAAATGATCTTCTCTATTGGTATAGATATGTCGATGATATTGTCATTCTATGGAAGGGCACAGAAAGACAACTAAATTCTTTTCACGAAAAAATCAATAAATTAGATCCCTTTATCAAATTTACCCTCGAATTCGGCGGAAATAAACTCAATTTTTTAGATCTATCCATCTCTTTGGTAAACGAAAAGCATGATTTTTCAATTTATAGAAAAGATAAATATAGCGATATAACTATCCATAGTACTTCAAATCACCCTTTAGTCCATAAGCATGCAGCCTTCCATAGTATGATTAACCGAGCACTGTCTATTCCAATGAGTGAACAAAATTTATCAAAAGAAAAATCCATTATCAAAAGCATAGCGGCTAGTAACGGATATGGAGGAGATCTCGTTGATACCAAATGGGATAATGTTCTTAGGAAAAAGAGTAGGGAAAAAGTTTCCAATCTGGCCAGGGAAGATTTAGAAGAAAAGCAATGGATAAGTATACCTTATTATGGGAAAATTTCGGATAAAATCGGCAAAATTCTATCATCGAGAGGTTACAAAGTAGGTTTTAGAACTAAAAATAGTCTTAAAGCATTACTAGGATCCGTTAAGGACAAAATCAATGTTCAGGATAAAAGTGGGGTTTATAAACTAAAATGTTCTTGTGGCTATGAATATTGCGGTCAAACTGGTAGGAAATTCAGGGAAAGAATAGACGAGCATCAGGAGGATTTCAGGGAAAATAAGGGTAAGTCTACATTTGCGAAACATCTTAAGGAATCCAATCATAGTTACAATTTTGATTTGACAGATAGACAGTTTGTAGAATTTCTTCATTTTTGTCCGAAGGGAGGTATGTTGAATGTACTTGAAAAATTCGAAATTATCAAAAGTGACAGATCTGGTAAATGTTTAAATGAGGATATACCTCAATATATTTCACCACTAATAGGTCCATTTTTATAAAGCTTGGAATTAACCCTTCACAATGTTGAAAACATATTTAGTTATTTCCCCCCTTTCACTTCATCTAATTAGCTATAATCCCAAGTCACCTTGTTTGCACTTCATTGGTTGTACCTCCTGCCCCTTTCCTTTCTCTTGACCAATGGGATTCAATCTCCCTTCACCTGTTACTATAAAAGTGTGTCCTTTCTAATACAGTGGTGATTGATACAGTTTAAATAGAAATGATTAAAATATTCTATCGTAGCATTATTTATATTATAACCTTGCATATTGCTGGTTTCAGTTTGTTTACATTTTTGTTTCTCGCTCTCGGTTTCATGCCAGGTATTTTATTTTGCGTACCTATATAATACGATTGCATGATATTGTCCAGAAAAAGTGTTTTTTGCGCAAGAATACCTAACAACTGAGGATAAACCTAAGCGAAGAAACGTCCCCATACATGATTTTTCGGGCAGTAAGTTTAGTACTATAAGATATTAGGCCTAAGATTAAGAAATAGGCCTAGTGCTCCCCAGTTCATCGCTACTTATTCGTATTTATCGTAGTTTTAACGTTTGGATTAGTTAATTGTCTAATATTTTTTTCTAAATAGTATTATGTTTTAATAAACAATACCATGAAAGTATTGAATGAATATGAAAGCTGAAGTGATTTAAAATCATGACTAAAAGCCATTGAATATGTATAAAGCGTTTGACAGTTTATCATACAGTCTTCGTATTTTTGTTCAGCAACATGTACTAGAAATTAATACTAAACCTATAAACAAAAATTAAATTCTTAACTGTTGCCCATCCATAAGAAATGACTTAAGCTACGCCACTGCGTCGTTTTGTCATGTCGGTGGTAGAATGCGATCGGATTTGAAGGTTGGTAATCTACGATTAATGAAATGTCTCATGTTGATAATATCACAATACACAATTAATATATTATAATTGAATAATGAAGTGGTTTTGCGATTATAAAAAAAAAGCTCGTCGCTTGGTTTAAAGTAAATAATAATCCTTTCAAAAGGTGGGCAATGTTGGATCTTCCATATTGATGAACGCATAGAGTTATAGTATTAAAATTTATGGATCAGCTCGTTTCAAAACCTATTATAATAGTTTCAGGGTTTCAAGAAGATAATATATGACTGAATGTGAAAGACGACGCCCCAATCTGGTCCCAGAATAATAAATACAAGAGGGTTTCCAATGCACCGTTGCCATAGCACGCTCCACCACCAAGTTCATCACCCCTTAAGATGAATAGGGCCTCAACTATTAGCTACCACCTCTATTATTATACGCAATCAACTTCGAGACCTTTAAAAAGGACTTTCTAAATTTAGAACCTCTCTTCCAGGAGTAATTAGCTTTGGTCTTCGTATATAGAAGCACCGGGGCATCTTCTGACAATGTATTATATTAGCTTTTATCCCGAAATGTTTCGCTGTTTATGACCGTGCATCAGCATCATTGCTCAACTGTTCGAAAGGTTGGCTGAAAGGAGTTTAGTACGGGTGGATTCTATGGGTACCTAATAATAATTTCAACTCTTTTCAAGCAAGTGAAGGGGAGCATTGATAAGCTACCATATGGTAGGTATGATCTGTTTATTCATTTATTTTTGGCAAATTTTTGTAAAAAAAAAAGAATAATGTAATGGCTCAAAAGATTTTTAAAACAAAAGTTTTGAAAAGTTCGTTCGAGGAAACCCGTTTTGAGGAATTTTGAAACGATTCCTGAAGTTCTGAAGTTTACACTTATATACATATATATATATATATATATATATATATATATATATATATATATATATATATATATATATATATATATATATATATATATATGTGTGTGTGTGTGTGTGTGTGTCTATGTGTCATTGCGATAACTCTCCTTAGGATTGAGATAAAAATTCTGTTCTTACTCCAAAAAATCAAGTTTTCCAAATGAAAGAATAAGTTTCATAAAAAAAGGTACCTAACATTATTATATTTAAACTAGAGGCCTGTTAGGGCTTGGAAAGCCCTAATCCTTATAACAGTAGTACCTAACAGGAACTCAGCACATTATAGTAACGATATTAGTCCTACCTATTTGCGGCGTTCTGTGACCTGGTGCAAAGCTAAGGCGATGTTTTTAAATGATTAAAAAAGAGGAAATACCGATCAAAATTTAAGTTATGTAATAAAATGAATATCACCAGTTGAGGTGGTCCTCGCCACTATGAGACTAAACAAAAGTTGAATCGGGGAATTCAGAATTGGGCATGGTGAGATGATAGTGTAATTCTACCTCGAGTCTTCTTAGTTTCTTTGTAAGCGTGTGAATCTGCGCGTCCGTGTCTTCTATCTCCTTCTTTATGTCGTTGATTGTATCTTGATCGGTAGTACTCGTAGATGTCGAACTGGTGTTGAGTTGTGTGTAGGAGATGCTACAGCTGTCTTCGTCCTGATGTGTTTGGTACCACTCCAGCAAAGCTCGTGCTTGTTCTGTGTCTGGATTAATTTCGAGTGTTGTGGCATGTACAATTTGTGCTTCGAATCTATTTTTGAATTTTTTGGTTGTAATGAGGTGTACTGCCACAATGTCATGTGAGTTGAAATTGAATTGTTTCCCCCATTGGATAAGATTGATAGTTCCGGTTTTATCCCTAACCGGGATTTTGTAGAGTGTCAACTCTTCGTCATTGCGCGACACTGTGCACACTTCGACGGGACCAACACAAATTACTAATATGATTCAGAATAGCCTGAAACGGATTTCTGCATAATTTTTTTTTCAAAAATTCACATTCTACAAATTTTGAGGCGAGAGCAATAGCTTAATTTTCTTCAAAAATTCGCTAATAAAATGTTGGCAGTGTTGACGTTTGGAAGATCGGTGATCCGCGAAGTTCTTCACAATTTCAAATATCGTTCAGAAATAACTCTCCTAGATAACTACACTACGGTAGTAACTACACTACGTTTCCTTACCGTGAATTGATGGCAATGTTGTTACCGCCACAGCCTAATAAACAACTCTCGTTGATAAGGACCGCCTAGAACACGATCAAGGCGGGTATAGAGACGAACGGCGACACTTTTGCAACAAACTTGGAGCCGTCCTGATTCGAATGAGCAGTCTAACACTAAAATCGGACCGCGAAGTTCTTCACAATTTCAAAGACCGTTCGGAATTATATTTAAATATTTGCTCAAATGGTCATGCTGCATATTTGGAACTGTTTTGTTTTGTTTTAGTTTACTATTTTCATCAATGAAATCTTTATAGTCGACCAAGAAAACAAATTAACCCCTCCTCAAAATTTGTTGGTTTACGTTTCAAGGTGCGTAGGACCCCAAAATCGAGAAAAATAATTCATCCATCCGCCGCCTTGTGCTTTTCTCCGGAACTACTAGACCAACATTTGTGAAACTTGGGTTATGAATGTCATTTGGGGTCTAGTTGATCCTAGAAGCTCGGGATCAATTTCGATCAACCCTGAAGGGTATCATTGTAGAGCTAAAATATTCCAAAATCGAGATGTCGAATACATTCAAGGTAACAGTAATGATTTTTTGGTTGTCATTGGTAGTTATTATCCCAAGGAATCGAATGAAACCATTCAGAACGCTACACGGTAATCCGTTAATGGCTCAAACGTTGAAAGTGAAATCAAGTGCAAATAGCGACTGCTTTAAATTAGCGAAACACTGCTGCATTTCATTAAATACCACTAGAAAGTGTACTTAGTAAAACTAGCCTAATAAATTCCGACAGGTGGTATCAGCTGATATTATTCTAATATTCTGATATTATTCTAATGGAATTCTGACTTCGTGAAATCGAGTTTATTATAACTCTTGTTCCTAAGGATTGACAAGTGAAGCGTTGATGTTTTATTTTCTCATAAATTTTTACTTGGCTGATAAATGCCACCTTACTTAGATCAGTGGAACTAGCAATGTGTACCTAGATGTATCAATTGATTGCATTAATTTTTCCTCTTTAATTATTGTCTGTGAATGAATATTGATGACAAAGTAAACCTCTCGCCCGACCTCCACTAAATTGCATTGCGCAAATCGTCGGCTATCGGCTAAGGGTCCATGAAGCTAATTTATTTTCAACCCTGGAATGGAAACGTGGCGTAATTTTTACACCTGTAGACTTCACACAGCTGCTATATATATATATTATTATAATGCTATACATTTTGGAGCCATTGCAATTGCTTCAGTATTTCCAAAAATTTGTTAATAAATGTGCGTACCGGCGTGAAGCAATAAACGATGAAAGTTTCTATTGTTCGACAGTGATGAAGTAGGTACCTATGTGTGATTTTGATCGTAGGAATAATTGAGGGTCCCAATCATTATAACCTGTATAAAATGAATTCAAATGGGGAAAAAACATTAACCCTTATAACATTTTGCAACAGCTCAGATCTGTAGGCTGTAGGTCCTGTGTTTCATACTGCTCATCCAAGTTTTCAATATTTTGAATTTTCAGAGGTTTTTCCAAGAGAGGTTTACGATCTGAATGGGACTGCAGCTGTGAATAAATTATTTGACTTCCAAGCTAACTTTTTAAGGCTTCCCTTTTATGAGCACGAACTTGGCGGCCCAACACCAACTACAACGATCAACCAACCAACCGTCTTCAACGATTTTCAGCAAAGTGAAGCACAGCATTTAGCTAGGGTTTCGTTTTGCGCAAATATTCTGGAACCCGACTTTGAAATCACGCTCTTAGTCATTCTCATCAAAATGAGAGCTACAAACACCCATTAAAATAACCATTTTTTGATCTGCTCATTTAAAAGCATTAATCCAAGCTTTGCGTGTCCTTCCATTCTTTGGGAACGTATGTAGTATGGAAGAACGATTCTTTTCGTGTGTAACGTCATTATTGCTACTGAAAATTGTGCAGTTAGCCATCGTAAAAATTGAGTTACACAGAGAAGACCAACGCCGTGGGTTCACTTTTACATAGAGGCCGGGCCTTGAGTAGACAGATGTCAAGGGATCTAGGGGATCCCAAGTCAGACATGTCAGTGTAACTGTGTGCGACCCCTACCTTCTTTTGTAACTACCTTGGACATTGTAAACCTTTTTGTAATAATTTGCAGCGTTATTACCAGTCCTTTATTGGTTTTGAGCAATCCTAAGGTGATGTAAATCAGCCTATCTCAATGTACCTGCATTTAGGCGTGTTGTTTCTATCAGTCCTGTGTTCAGTTCCACTTTCTTCCTTCATCAACCGTTTGCGTAGCGGAGCACGAGTAGGCCCACGCGTTTGTCGACTCCTATCTGACACATTAGATATCTTGGGAATATATATGGTGTACATAGAATAAAGATCAAACTATTTGTGAGAAAAAAATTTTTAAATACCTATTCCAAACCAGCTAAACATCTGAAGAGGAAAATCCTTCCACAGGCGTGGCGCGTGCTAACTGGGTTGATAATAATTTCTCCATTCAGGAGTCACGCGCGTGACGACACTTACCACCGTGGAATATTTAGCGGGTAAAAACACCGTGAAAAACGACGAATTTTTGCCGAAAGGCCTTCATATTGGATAAATTCTAGATAACCTCATATTGGTCAATTAACCGGAGAATAAATAAAAGTTCAGCTGTTTCGCGTAAACATATTTTGAAAAATCTTATCGCATTTCACTGTGTGGTATCTTCATAGTTTTAATGACTCCATAATTCAGGAGAAAGGTTATCATTGTTTTGATAAGCTAGCATGATCATGCCAATATGACGATATAGTGATACAAATGTTGTTGTAGCTGAGTTCAAGATGCGCCGCACCCCCAGGTTTTTGGAAATTTCAAGGATAATGTACAGCTATGTGAGGAATGAATAGGGAGTTTTTGCAGTCTCCCATCTTAGTCGTTCTGTTCAGTCGTTGTACGAAAAGAGGGTTTTCTAGCGCAAGCAAATCAGGTACTCGAAGGTGAGTTGTACTGTACGAATAGGGAATCGTCGTACGATTTAATGAAAAACGATTCAAAAGTCACACTATCGTGACTACACTGCACTTTAAAATCATGGAATAGTTATCTATACTGGCATGTATGGTGGATGCAAAACAGAAGAAGTATGAAATTATCAACAACTTCATATATTTGGTTTACTTTTTTCACTGGAAATAGGTAGATGTGGTACTGGATGGATAGGTAGGTACTTGTTAAGGCAACATCGAAATTTGCCATGGTTTTGGAGAATCCCAGTTAGGAACTTCAATATGGTCAACGATCAAGATGTATATTATGTATAGGTATGTATCTACCTATACTTATTACATATGTACGATATTTTACACTTTTTTCCCTTGGTCGAATACCTACGTTCATTATTGAAAATAATGAATCAATATGGAATATTTCTATCTGTCTATCGCCTCTGTTCAAGTTCAAGCATCAAGTTCGGAGCTTTGTCTATAAAAACCAATTTTGACTTCCTGGTAGGATACACAGATGATCTGGCTGCAGTAATGGTTGCGCGCACCGTAGAACAACTCCAATGAAAACTGTACCAGATGATGCGTCTTGTGATAGAGTGGATGGAGTCACGGTCCCTGTCTCTGGCTATAAAGAAGACGGAGATTGTACTGCTGACGGCCAGACGGATAGAGAGAGATATCCCAATGAACGTGGATGGGCAGATGATTGAGACGTCCAATGCAATACGATGCCTGGGAGTTATGCTTGATTCCAAGTTTAGTTTTTGGGCTCAGATTTGCAAAGCGGCAGACAAGGCGGCAACAGTGGTCGGGAATCTGAGTAGGCTCATGGCAAACGTAGGAGGCCCTTCTCCGGCCACACGCAAGCTGCTGATGCGAACAGCTGATGCCATTATGGTATATGGAGCCGAGGTTTGGGTAGAAGCCCTGAGGTTCCAAAAATATCGAAACAGCATTGCAATAGCTTCATTTTCTACAAACATTCGCTAAAGATCACTAAAAATGGCTTAAAACTGCTGAAAATTATTAAATCTATATTGTTCGGTAGATTATTACTCAAATAAAATGTATTAACTCTAAAATAGAACACCCAAAAATTTATGTACAAAATTATGCTGAAAAATCTACTTAAAATTCGTGAAAATTTGCTAAAAAATCGATAAAAACTGCAAAAAGACCTAAAAATTTAAAACCTCTATTTGTATTGGAGATTATTATTTAAAATACGTTTTTTGCTATAACATTAATATTTGACTATTTCCTTGCACCCAAAAGCTTAAATTTCAAAACAATTTAACATTATACAATACGATAATTTACGAAAATTCGCTCATAAGATCATGCTGTATGACTGGAACTTTTCTTGGGCGATTGCAAAGGTTCATCATTGAAAATAATAAATAAAGAGAAGCAGCATGAGGCTCCATCGACAGGCGTTATCTACCAAATAAATAATCAATGAATTCATGGTTGACCTCCAGATCAACCTACTCACGAAGATTGTTTGAGTTGAGCCTGCTCGTGTCACTCATTAGTCCATTTGGGAGGTCGTTGCCTGACCAATTCACACGGTTTACATTGAAGATATATGAGGATGGAAGGCAAAACAGGTCTTGTTTAGGCCTGCGTGGCATCTCCCTTCCTACCCGAGCTTGGATTGATTGGATGATCGTCCCGCATGACCGGTCAGAAACTATTGTGAGTTGATAACTCAACACGGGACCGCCATGTGGTCCGACTACCAGTAATATGCAGCTGAGAAACTTACGAGCGACGAGACCGTTGATTCTCGTTACCAACAGAAAAGACGACCCGGTTAAATAAATAAAAACTTCTGTCAAGTTGGGTGGGCAGTATAGCTCCCTCACATATTGTAACATGGACGTGTAGAATTAGTACAAGAACAAAGTACGATTCGGAATGATTGAATGCAAAATATAACAGTATCTAAAACATGTGAATTAATGAATAGGTTTTATTGTAATAACACTTGGTTTTTACAAGAAAGGAATAACATTCAATAATGCCAAACAATTAAGATAGGTACCTATGTACGTTATCAACCCACAGTAAGACTAACACTTAACTCACACTGAACAATTGCACATTTCGACAGCTGGGGTAGTTAGTTCTTTGGGTATAAATAGTATCATATGTGCAGGATGATTCCTTCGTAAAATAGAAACTTGGTGAAACTAGACCGAAGATGGAGTAGAATGCTATCAAACTCACCTTTCAATCTCAATTCGCTGCCGAGATATGATTTTTTTAAAGGTGTTTTCAAGGATACCACATTTTTGACATAAAACCTTCATTTCTCCCCTTTAAATAAACTTTTCTCGACTTTTGTCCACATTTTTGGAATCCGCGTTAAATTGTCTTTAAGAACAAATGATTTTAAAATTCATTTAATACCATTCAGACTCATTCATTAAAAACAAACGTTAATTATTTTAGAAATTGGGAATTTTGAAAAATGTTGAAAAATTTGCCACTTCATCAAAATTGATCTTAGAGCCCAAACATTTTCACAAAAACTGCTTTATTTAATACTCTGCCCAACGGTATAATCAATTTTACTTTTACTTAGCCAATTTGGGGAGAAAATTATGTTTTAATTGTGCAAAACATTTTTTCAATGGATTCGAAGGTTCTCTTTTAAAAATAGTCTCTATGAGCTTATATGAGATTGGGGCCGGTTTCTATATTTTTTCTCGCTGAATCGAAAAGTAACACATATAGAGCTCTTCGATCCGTTTTTGATTCAAATTCACCTTGAAGACTCCCAAAAAATTTAAATTGATAGAGATGTGTATTGCAAGAATGAATACGGACACCCCGTAAATGTGACCACATTTCTACAGGAACGCGAAAATCATAAAGTTCAGTCAGTTCTTATAGGTGCTTCAGAAATGAGAATTTACTATATTTTCAGTTATTTTGCACTTGGTGGGACCCGTTAGGTTGTGAAAAACAGATTCACACGGTGCTTTGATGATCAAATATAAAAGCCACGAATCCTACATCATCTCACCACACTGCTTCGTGTCCTCTGGTCTGAAGAATAATTGAATATGCCAACTATTGAAGGCATGCGAGGACGAGTGCCTCATGCAATGAATCGACAGTCATAAGAAAGACAGAACCGCGAAATAACTCGGGGGTCGGAGCTTTCCATTTTCACGAAGGTGATTTAGTCAGAAGGTACCTGGTGGCTCAAGGTAAGGAGTAGGACTGTGGATGGGTAGATAATACAGAAAACTTGGAAACTTTTTCTTACAGTTGCCTTCATGCATAAAACTCAAAATCGTAAAGTAACAGTAGGAATTAGTGTCATACCTGATTATGTAGATCTATGTATCATACATTACATGTGTAGGTACCTATTTTCATATATTGTAGAGATACTAAGTTTGAATAGGTATTGTAGTCAAGGATGAAGGACAAATTTTTATATTGTGTAATGTATCCAAACTAAGTTTATAGATACATATAGTTATTTAATTTTTGATTTTCATTTTGTGGAGGTGATTGAAGGTATTGCCTTGTTGGTTTATTATTTTCAATAATAAGCCTATGTGATCGTATAGCAAAAAATTTTTATAACCCCCCCTCAAACTTTGTCATTTCACGTTTCAAAGTGCGTAGAATCCAAATTTGCAATGTCCGTCCGCCGTTCGCCGTCCGGGCCATAAAAGGCCTTAGAATTGACTAAAAAAATCCGTTCTTTCGCACATAGACTCCATTTGGGGTCTAGTTGGTCCTAACTTCTCGCCAGCTCGATCGCTCCACACCCATGGCTGCTATGAGCCAAAAATAGGTGAAAAAGTGTCTTTTTCGAGGCTATAGAAGTATATGTTGTGGCAACTCGAAATAGGACACGCCTAGGAGTCTGGACGGGCCTTATGACGTACGCATGCCAACTAAAACTACGATCATTGAAAAAATAATTAACCTTTGTGAAATAATTTGCAGCGTTTTTTTTTTTTTTTTGTTGTTACTATAATCGTGTAGATATGGAATATGTCGAAGCATGTTTATGAATTCAAAATTCATTCGGACAGAGAACAGTTTGTTCGTTCAAGAGGTTTGTTCGGATCTCGATTGTATATAACTAGGTATCAATAAAACTTGAGGGGCCATTTCCATGTGCTGAATGATCTACAATAGTTCGTTCCTGTTCAACTTGAGATGTTCAATTTTGAAACCGTGCCTCAGGTAGAGCATAATTAAAACTTGGAGAAACATTCAAGTCTGCTGAGTGAGCTATGGTGCGAATTTTGTTTTCACAAATTAAGATGCTGTACTTATTGGCGGATCCGGTCTGGGTTTGGTAGAGTGTAATTTGTGCAGTGTGAGAAGCCACCCAAATCAGTTGAGCGACCTCTGAACCTAAATTGTTCTCATTCAACTTGAGATGCTGAGCTTTGGAACAGAACTTAGGAAAAAGTGGTTAGAGGTTTTGTTCTTTTTTTTCTCGATCGGTGGCATTTACAGCTGAACACAGCCTCTCGTGGTGTGGATGCGATTCAGTTAGGGTGAAGTTGAAGCTTTGGATGTTGAATACCTACAATTCCAGATTTTGAGTCGTACCTACCTATACTTTCGTAAACCTATCAACTTCACTCCAATAATGGTGATGTATGTTTGAAGACAAGATGGCCATAACAAATAGTCATTCAATGCAAAACCAAGTAAGCAATCCCGTGTTAGTCAGCTCCACGGTCGTATATAAGTTACATTAAAATTTGAAGAGCCACTTAAATAAGCTGAATGAGCTATTATATTGTTCCTGTTCGATTCTGAAACCTTGCCTCAGGTAGAGTTAGTTAGTAGTAGAGTTAGTCAGAACGGAATAGTTCAAATTCAACATAAGATGCTAATCTTTGTAACCGGGCTCAAGAAAAAGTATTTTAACATGGAATCATGTTTTAGCGATGGATCCCCCGCCGAAAAGTGAGACTATAAAGTGAGATAAAAGTAGCGCCAATAATTGTGATGATTTCCGCTTACAACCGAGTCGTTGCTAGGGATATGATACTTCGTCGCTTTTCATCCCACAAAATTCGTTGACCATTCGTTCGAAAGCTCTCGATTTATCCAACCATACTATATTAACTACTGCGAAGTGCGTGGCCAACAAGCTGAGTTATGAGCATGGTTATATGAATAATTGTTTACACACAGGTGATCATTCTCAATTATTGATATTGTGAACATGATTGCAACCGCTTGTTAATTTCTGATGATTTCATTGAGCTGGTGTTTCGATTATGTGATTCATAGCAGGTGATCCGAATATTGCGAGAACGGTTTGATTTGTGAAGCGGTGGTTAAATCATCTTAATCGGCAATTTCTATACTTTACACTATAGGAAGCCGTAATTTCGTATGTAGCCTCTTTACCCTCTTTCTCTAATAAAGTGAATGTTTACTCGCGAGTTTCTATTAGGAGATCTCACAAGAGCTCAATCGTCGTGATCATTTCTATAATAAAGTGAATGTTTACTCGCGAGTTTCTATTAGGAGATCATCATCTCACAAGAGCTCAATCGTCGTGATCATTTCTATAATAAAGTGAGAGCGAGGAGCTAAAACATGATTCCATGTTTTTTACATTTTAGGAGTCAGGCTCAAAGTAATAACATCCGGGGGGTCCAGGGGGGCGAAGCCCCCCTGGCGGGGTCAAGGGGCTGGTCTTTCCACCTTCTTCGGGCCTCGCAAGGAGCTCCGCCCCTTGACCCCGCCAGGGGGGCTTCGCTTCAACGGCTAAAGAGGCTACATACGAAATTACAGCTTCCTATAGTGTAAAGTATAGAAATTACCTATTAAAATGATTTAACCACCGCTTCACAAATCTAACCGTTCTCGCAATATTCGGATCACCTGCTATGAATCACATAAATCGAAACACCAGCTCAATGAAATCATCAGAAATTAACAAGCGGTTGCAATCATGTTCACAATATCAATAATTGAGAATGATCACCTGTGTGTAAACAATTATTCATATAACCATGCTCATAACTCAGCTTGTTGGCCACGCACTTCGCAGTAGTTAATATAGTATGGTTGGATAAATCGAGAGCTTTCGAACGAATGGTCAACGAATTTTGTGGGATGAAAAGCGACGAAGTATCATATCCCTAGCAACGACTCGGTTGTAAGCGGAAATCATCACAATTATTGGCGCTACTTTCATCTCACTTTATAGTCTCACTTTTCGGCGGGGGATTCATCGCTAAAACATGATTCCATGTTAAAAACAGCCTCTTGTAGTTAGAGTTGAATTGTAGCTTAAGATGTTTTATACCTCTACAATTCATGATTTTGCCTCGTATAAAGCGTACATCTTCCAACTCGTTTCAGATAGTTGAATTGTGATGTACATATATTTGAAGACGAGATGGCCATAACAAATAGTCATTCAATGCAAAACCAAATAAGTGATCACGTGTTGGTCAGCTCCTCGCTCGTATCGCTTTTATTTAATTAGCTGTATTATGTGGAAATGAATAAACAAGGCCCTCTGATAATGGGGTACAGCGGGGTGGCGCCGTTGGACGTATCTGTCTCCAACCAGATCGCACTTGGAAGCTGACCAGGCTCCGCGTGATCGCGGTGGGCGGAGGGAGCGTTCGGATATTTAAACAAGAGATTTAAACTAAAAATATCACCGCATTAGTAAGGGCACTTGATAATTTGATATTCAGTGTGAATCCGGTCCAATCATTGTCAAATATTTGTTCTGAGACGATCAACCAAAGGTTAAGCGATCTTCCCACCCTCCCCATTTTAGCTTTCTCACTACCAAGCTTTGTTTCGTGATTGAAGTCGAAATAAATTTTGTCCTCAAAAATCAAAATTTCCACTTGCTTTTTGCGTTTCAGAGCTTGCTGATCAATTTTGGTTCCGTGTCTGTCTGTCTACCTGTCTGTCTGTGGTAAATCCTTGTCACGCCCAAAACCATATCAAGTTTCTGTCCGATTCCTATGAAATTTTCAGGGATTGTGCTAGTTAGCTTCTAGATGGTCCCCTATAATTTTCAATACCATGGAGTTAAGAGTACCTTGTGCACACGCGTAAACGTGAATTTCTTGCAACGTCGATTTCTCATCATCTGTTGGAACGATTTCGTTCAAACTCGGTCTGTTTTTTGGTATATGTTCTAGGAAAGTACCCTATAAATTATATTGCGATGGGTAGAGTAATAACTTCGCGCATGCGCGAAACTAATATCGAATGACACAGGCATAATTCCGATTCTAATGGACCGATTTTGATGAAATCTTCAGAGATTGTGCCGGATAGCTTATCGACAGTCCCCTATAACTTTCATAGTTGTCATATAAATTGGACTCTGTGAGCATGCGCAAATGGTGATTTATAATAACGTTAATTTCTTATCATCTAGTGGTTCGATTGCGTTCAAACTCGGGGAGTAGATGGTTTTATGTTCCACAAAAGTTCTCTATGAATTATATCGCGATTGGTGGAGTAATAAATATAGCGCATGCGCAAAACTAAATTATCGGCACAGACGAAACTCCAAGACTAATAGACCGATTTTTAAGAAATTTTCAAGGATTGTGCGGGAAAGGTTCTGGACTTTCCCCTATAAATTTCATTGCCATGGGGTTAATAGTAGTCTGTGCGCATGCGCAAACATTAATTTCTTTTTATGCCGACTTCTCAATCGTTTCGACTTGTAATTTTTTCTTCAACTTATCCTATACGTCCATGTTACAATATGTGAGGAAGCAATACTGCCCACCCAACTTGGCAGACGTTTTATTTTCCTTCAAGGAATTTTCGTAGATGTCTCCCGTAATTTTTTTAAATTGTTTTTTATTTTGTCCAACATGTGTACGAATCCTTGAAAAAATTGTCCGAAAGATTATTCCCTTCGTTAAGCATCATGCCTGTGCTGCGAGGAGTTCTTCCAACTATACTGCTATGATAACAACAAAATAGATATTCCAACAAGAGACAAACTACGAATACAATACACTACTAAACCGAAATGGGAAACATACGCCTTGAAACAATGATATCAAAATAATATATAACCAGTATAGAACATGCAATTTATTGAACTTAATCGGAATGGAGAGATGTAACAGCTTTCGAAAACTGTTACGGTGATTCGTTCAATGGAACGGCGTGCTCGTTTGTATCCTTAACGTCCACCGGTCCACTTGCTTTTAATCGTTGTTGAACCTTCAGAACGGTGAGTCTACCTCACTCTTACATTTTGCGTTAATAGCAATAATATTATATAAACTCCTATTGTGTATACTAATACCCACCCCATTTCTATTCCGCATACCTCTCTCTCTCTCTCTCCTGCGGATTTCTGAAACCTTAAAATCTATCTTTACTCTCCGAAATGCGCAAACGTTAATTACTTGAAGCATCATTTTCTCGTTTCCTAATTGACCACTTCTGATGTTTTACGCTTCATCTTGATTAACTAGTTTACGAAATGGAATTTTCTAAGATTATTACTTTTTTTATTTGATTTTTGGAATCTACGTATCCTGAAACGTAAATAAATGAAGTTTGATTGGGGCTTTAAACTGTAATTTCTTGGTCGATTACAAACCTAGGTTCAGTAATGAAAATAATACCAAAATGAAAGAAATTACTGACTCCGTGGGGTCTTCTATAGGCAATATGGGACGTGTTGACTTGTCTGCAAGATGATGCAGGAGACAATGATGATGATTCGGTAGTTCTCATATTAAGAGTAATATCACTTAACCACCAGTTCGTATATTTCGATATTCTATAAGAGAAGCAGTTATTTATCGTAAAAGGATTTATCTGTAATGCTGTTTAGCTAGGTAGCATTTTCTGAGCATATCAATTTCATTTGTTCGAAGGTAACGAAATCACTTGGGTTCTTAAAAAGAAATACCAAACAATTTACGGATCCTGCTGTCCACACACTGCTATACTCCTCGATTGTTCTTCCCATTCTGGAAAATGCATCAGTCGTCTGGTTCTCCAGCTATTAGAATGCGAAGGAGTCGATTAAGAGAATACAACGCCGATTTTTGAGGTACGTCTCTTAAAGAGATATGGGACGACCTCAGTAGTTCAAAAATGCTGCAGTAAACGAATCTTGAATCACTGGAAAGAGTCTTCGCAGATTTGGTGTTCATGTTCATCCACGAACTGATCTTGAACAGATTGCTCTCCTGTCGAAATCGAATTTTTTCGTTCCATCGTACAGAACTATACTTACGCAAACATTTTGCCTCAGAACAGTCCTGGCAAATTATCGTTTAGGGAACGCTCTAAAGACTATCCCGCATAAGGTGGTCAGTACTTCAGGAGTCGATTTTCTAGGTTACTTCTGGTCAAAAGTTCCTCTTGAAGATTTTTTTTTTTTTATTAAGTGCCTAATTTTTGTGTAATTTAAATTTAAGATTTTGTTCGTGTTTTCGACCTTTTGTCACTAAAACGATCATAACTCCTTTAATTTGGCATGTAAATTCAAATTTGAGAATACTGTTGAAGAGAGCATACAATTTCCTATAGGATTGATGCCTGACCTGTTTTAAAAATTAAGGTTTGAGACATGAAAACGCTGCAAATTATTACACAGTGGGTTATTATTTCTGTGATAGATAACCCTTCTACGCAGATCATTGGTCTATAATAATTAAACCCCGTAAGTAATATATGATCAGAACATGGTGCATCGTGGCTCCAAGAAGTGTTCACACTTTACAGTTCCAAGACTCCGCAATTTTACGCTTCACCGTAAAGATGTTAAAAAAAGAGTTGGAATTGAAGTACTGACCATCTTACGCGGGACACCCTCAGTATAGATGTCAGCGGTTGTACAATTTATTCGAAAGCATATCTGGTGAGCAAGTTGAACTTCTGAGTGCCAATATTGGCTGCTTTAAGAATAAAGTGAAATGTTTGATTTAAGATTCATTATTTATTTATTTATACTCAATTACATTATTACATAAAAAACAAAGGAATCAAGTTGACGGAAACCAACAAAACGAAATGAAACTTCTGGAGAAAAAAAGAAAGAAAAAAAAAAAAAAAAAAAAAACTGTTGGATTTGAGGCACTGAAAGTTCTGAGTGGTGTGACGACTGAGAGGGAAAATTTATTAGGAACTGATATGAAATTAAATAAAGTAAGGGTGTAACTGAAACTAATTGGATGTTGCTGAATTGAATTTCACTTAATTGAATTTAGTTAGGGGTGGGACGCGCATATCGCTGATCTGAATGAAGACAACGGGCTGGAGAAGAAGTCCAAGTCAGGGTTTAGACTCGTCAGGTAGTTTGCTGTGCGATCAAGTTTGCACAGTGGCCGGTTCAGTAGGTAGTTCGTCGTCGAGAAGGGAGTCAGAAAGGGCAGAATGGAGCGAGTTGACTGGGGAATCCTGAAGGCGATCTTGGACAGAAGATTCGGCGAATCAAGTCCGTTATTCACAAGTTTGTACATATGTCGGATATCAGCCTCCTGGTCTCCAACGTCTGCAGACCGCATGTTTGGAGCAGGGACTCGTAATTTACCTCAGATGAAGGAATGCTGAGCTTAAATCCGATGTACCGGAGAAATCTCCTCTGAACCCTCTCCAATGCGTACTTGTGCACTGTGTAGAAGGGCGACCGAACCGAGGATCCATAAATATTCTAATCTAGGCAGAACCAGCGTCTTGTACAGGATGATGATGGGTTGAATCCGGGTGAACTCCCTGGTGTTTCGCAGTATTATTATTATAGCAGTAATTTTATTTTCTCATTATGTTTGTTATTGTAGGTATCTTACAATAATTCAAAAATTGGGCATACGCCCATGTACAAATTAATGAAGAAATAAACCAGTTCTAGAACTATACTACTGTATGAATAAATATTGGAGGAAATTCAAATACTTAGCTAAATAAAGCTTGTTAGCTTAATAAACAAATAGTGAATTCAGCTTCCCCGTAGTTGTCCTTCCATATATTCCCAGTGGTTCAGCTCACACTTCATTGGACGCAATATGAAATCGAGACCCTTGAAATCTCTCCATTATTGTGTCTGGGCAAAATGACCCTGACGGTGTTTTCGTTTTTTATACAAGGATTGATTCCATCTACTGGGGTTATTATCCACGTGACTATTCGTTATCAAGATCGGGGAGACACGACAGATAATAAATCGGAAAACCAAAACAGGATGAGTCCAAAATAAGGGGAAAAAACAAAATGAAACACATCGAAAGACATTGAGACGCTTTGTAAATAGGCTGCATCCCGACGCTGAGCAGGTGACGAGCGCGTGATATTTGCGGGCAGCCTGCCAGGCCCAGACACCTCCGATTCGACGCTGATTCGTGAGCCGCCCGCGGTTACGTGTTGTTATCAATGTTACGAAACCGAATTTTCGTGGGCCCTCAGATGATATATGGTCTCGGGGTTTACAAGTACGTGGAGAAAGATAAACAATTTGAGAAGAACAGTACGAAATTTCCCCTCTCGCACGGTGACTAGATTATATATCGAGTTGTACTGAGTTGAACAGGTGATTTAGTTCCACTATCTTGAGGTAGGATTTTGAATCAGGGTGGGGATATAACAAAACGCTGCAAATTATTACGGAATGGTTTATTATTTCTGCGTTAGATAGCCCTTCTACGCAGATCATTGGTCTACAATTGTTAAACCCCGTATGTAATTTATGATCAGAACATGGCGCACCGTGCCACGGTGGATGAAAGCGTGCAAAAACCTCAAAAAATGAAAGCGTTAATAAAAATGTTTTTCCATTTTTATATTGTTCCTAGATACCTTCAGAAACAAACTTAGCCCTTAGTTTCCCCATTTGGGCATGCAGAAAAATTTGAGAAGGCATTGAATGTAATACCTGGTCGTATGCTTGAAATTAAGGTTTTGGTGTAGCAGTTATTGATGATTGATTACCCCTCCAAAACTGGGGAAATCCCCCAAGGCGAAATATACCATGTATTGTATACATGTATCTGCCTACAGATATACATGTACTGTATATATGTATGTAGGTACCTGATCATTTTTTCACATTTTTTTGGTGCATCACCAAGAGCAAGCAGTGATAATGAGGATTTTTGGGAAAATCATGTGATTATTTAACTTTGATTTGTTGCCCAAAGTGCAGGTCATCTCCGGTCGTCCTGGGATTGGAATAATACGACTACGCACCCTTTCAAGTGTCTTGTGTATTAATTTGATCGTCGTTCTCCGCCGTCGGTGATCACAATGAACGAAAATGTTGAAGAAAGTAAGTGACGGCACCCGCCTATCAACTGCTGCTTTGACGAGTCGGAGTAAATAAACCATTAGGTGCGAACCTTATCCCGAGAATGAATGTTACGATTCATTCTTCGTCTAGTAAAATAGTTCTTTGGGAGCAGTCTTCTATCACTATCACATTCAACGTCAGCGGTGGTGCTTAACATTTAAACACACATTGTGGAAAAAGAAGATCGTAACATCCTGGTAAAAAAAAAAATGTCTTTTGAAATTCCATACTCAGTGCTTTGCGATATTTTATTTAAGAGTGGAAGTGGTTTTGAGAAATATCTGCGCGTTTTACATCAGGTGAATAAAAAATAACTATGTAACCAATTTCGGTTATACTTACGTCCCTTCAAAATAATTATTCAGCTTGATTTACTATTGATTCAGCTTTCGCGCTATGAAAAATGAAAAAGGTTCTGATTTGCCCTTCATCGCCACACCTTTTTTTTTTTACTAGTTATCGTTTTGGTAGTAGATACTTGGTGCAGTAATGAGGAATATGACTGGTTTCGGCTTTTCCAATGTAGAAAGCAGGGCATTCATACAAATATATATACATATAAAAAAAGCGTTAAAATCCAGGAATCGTTTCAGATGACTTCAAAACGGATTTCCATGATGAAAATTTAAAAAAAAATTTATTTTAAAATTTTTGGAGCCATTGCAATAGCTTCATTTTCTAAGAAAATTCGCTAAAACGTTGCTATCCGATTAGCCGTTATAGGTAGCGAGTCGAGAATGGTTTCAATCGACTCAGCACCCCAAAAAATATGAAAATCCATATCAAGTTCAACCACTTGGCTCATTTAAGAGGTTTTTTCATAAAAACTGCTGTTTCCCTCCACTGTGCGTGCCTCCAAGATGGGTTCACACTTTTACAGTTCCAAGGCCCTGCAATTTTACGCTTCACAGTAAATATTTAAAAAAAGGTTGATAGGTAAGAATAGAATATAGGTTGAGAGGCCCATTAGCTGATCAGTGCGCCTCCGTACCTCGTACGTATTTGCGAAGAGTCCCAAAGGAGCTCCATCTAAATAACAGCACCGTGAGTCGATTAGGAGAAAGAAGGTTCAGAAGCTGATCTGAATCCCTCCATACTTTGTAATTTATTGCAATAGATATCTCCAAAAAGAAGCTGCATTCCAGATTTCAGTATCATAAGTCAATTGAAAAACGATTTAGACGCAGAGGCCCCACAGATAATCAGTGTGCACTGATATTGAATTCTTGATTCCATTGATTCTTCCCTCCTTCCATCGGCCCCCCGGTTGCTTTCCGCTTTGAGCCTTCGGCTAAAATGCTACAACATGGAAGACACTTTCTTCCCGCTAATTCGTAAATGTAAATGAATTTAAAACTACGACATAAATGTTTTACTAATCGAAATTAGAAAAGAGTACCTAGGTAGGTAATTTTCTGTTATGGTGCGCGTCTACAATTACTATAACCAAGATTAACTTCTCAACCAAGTGACAACAAAACAAGCGGCATTGTTTACTATATCCATTTATAACATAAATAAATATAAAACTACGACATGAATAGAAGAACAAGTACGAAAGAAATGCGTGATAAATCGAGAGCTTTCCAACGAGTGGAGAACTATTTTTGTCCGGTGAAAAATAAAGAAGTTTCATTTCCCCAGCAACTGCTTGGTTGTACGTGAAAATCAAAAGAAAAAATTTCGTGACACATCCGCGTAACGTTTTTCGCTAGGTTACTCCAAGGTTTTGTGACACATCCTGCAGTTTGGCAGCCCTGTTGTGTGATAACCCTGTATATACGTGCAATGGATCTTCTTGAGTTATAGAAATGACGGGAGAAATTTTTCCTCCTGACTGGAAGGCCTTCCAACTCTCTTTCTTGCCGCTCCGAAGGCGAACTGGTGTTCAGATTACGGGCGGGTTGGCCATCAACCGGCGCCGCGAAACCTGGAAGCAGCGAAAAAACTGTGTCAACTCAGACGAGACTAGAGCATAAGGAAAAATCAATCACATTATGTAAAAGAACCCACTTGACCATCGAAATAAATAACAGAAACGAATCTATGGCCCTGACTTACTATTAGTCCAATTATTATAAAGATGGGAATGGTAGGTTTCGGGTAACTAAACTGTAGTCCATTTTTCGTCACTCTAATTGAGTTTATTTATATAAGACAATACTTGGAGTGAAACGGAAGTTTTCTTATTACTCGTACTTCTTCTTCCTATTATTTTCTTACCCATCTATTTCCTCTTATTTATTTTTCTGTAAGTTTTCATTGAATTAGAACAAGTAACTATTTTGCACGTATTGTAATTGAAGTAATGAATTTGAACTTACCAAAGCGAAAAAGGCTGATGAAGGATGTTTTGGAAAAACATCATATGAATAAGTTGCTGTTGCGTTAATGTTACCCACGATTTTTGCTTCCGAGTCTACCTATCTAGTGGGTAGCGGAGGCATTGTTTTCACTAACTGGGGAACAAAAAATTTGTTTCTCCAAGTTCAAAATTGCAACTTGCATTTTACATTTTAAAGCATTCTGAACAAATTTGGTAAACTGTGTCTGTGTCTGTCTGACGTGTGTCCGCCCCTTACGGCCCAAACAAATTAATTTTTGAGTTGAAAATTAGTACCTGGGAGATTCGAAAGGTGCTAAATACACGAATGAAGTCGAAAAGCGGAAATTCTAGCCCTTTCACGAAACTCAACTTGCATATCTATTGGTTTGCATATCTCAATTCTGCTCGCAGACGATGGCATACCAAATCATAGGAAATCGCTAAACATTATTACACAAAGCTTTTGTAATTATTTTGAACTCTACATATATATGTTACCGGCGAAGTTTAAAATCAGGCATTGTGTACAATGCCTAGTCGTTGTATACAATACCTGAATGGAGCAGGCAATGTGTAAAATGAATCTCATTTTATACTTCACCTTGGCATTGTATAGAATGTCTGATCGTGCACTCGGCAAAGTGTCCTTCTGATCAATCCTTACCTGGTCTGGGCACCATTGTTGGAGATATAGGTCAGAATGATGTGTATAATTTGGTGGTCTGGATGCTCGCAAGCTCGCATCTCAAAATCAAGTACATAACTATACAACTCGTAAACGAGTTCCACTATCTGCTTTACAAGCAGATACCATGTTACATGGATATGTCTTTGATTGGGGATTTCATAACGGTTGTCCTCGAGAGTTGTAAACAAATCCTTTAACTTTAAACAAATCCCTGGGCCGAATCCCGACTAATTCCAACAAAACAACGGTTTACTTATAGAAATGTTGAAAATAACTGTGGAGAGAAGCCACTACAATGAGTTGTTGTTAACAGTCGACTGTTGTCAAGAGGATGAAAATGTTTCCTATGGAGTGGAGTAAATGATGCTATTGCTTTACGTTAAGAATATTGTAACCGGCTTATTAAAATTGTGTATAGTCCAATCAACTTAGTTTAGGAATGTAGCCAGGTACGTAAGGAGGGGGAAATTGGTAGCTTGAGATGTGAACATTTATCACATAGATCAAGCGCTTTCCAACGAGTGGCGAACGATTTCTGTGCGATGAAAACTGCGGAAGTTCCATTCCCCTAGCAACGGCTGGGTTGTACGTGAAAAACACTGAAATTGTGACACAAATTTCGCGTGACGGAAATTTTTGGTTGACCCCCCAGAGCAAAGACATATCCATGTCAAAATACATAACATCAAGTAGTCAATCCCTTAGTGAAAATTCGGATTTGTAGGACATATAGGTCAGAATGATGAATCAGAATCAGAGAGTATTTATACTTTGCCTAAATCAATGGTAGGCATAATATAGACTGCCTAGGCATTGTGTACATTACCTATCCATTGTGTCTAAAGAGAGTTAAAAAAGGAGGAATTTCATACTTTGCCTAAAAAGTGCAGGCATTCATTGTATAGAACGACTAGTCGTTGTACACAATGCCTGGATTTCATACTATGCTGGTAACATATACACTAAATTATCAAACTTGGTGCATCGTGCCTCCCAAAAGAGCTCACACCTTGAAAGCTCCCACAATTTTTCGTTTATAATAAATATTTAAAAAAAAATAAATAAATAAAAAAAATAAAAATAGAAAAATAGAAAAAATGCAGGTCCAAAAGGAAAGAAATTAGCCTAAGAGCTCTCTGAAATTTCTGAGGTGTCCCAAAGGACTCACCTGAACCAGCGGCAAATAACCACCTGAACTGCACTTTCCGAATGTTGGGTAGGCAGGGTATGCTCCAGAATTTTTACGAAGGGATTAACTACTTGATATCATGTATCCTCGAGATGCGAGCTTGCGAGCATCCAGTCCACCAAACTATACTATTCCTATTTTCTTAATATATTTTGAAGCGAAAACATGTATCTGAAATATTGAAGAATGAACGTTTCAGTGAGAGATATTTCCCAATCCAGGAGGTGATGGACTGTGAGGGCAAATTGAGTAATCTTTTGGTAAGGCTAATTAGGTAGTCATAAAAGTAAGCCTTTGTTTTATAAATCGCATTGCTTTGTTTTTTGTTAAGTTACCTATCTAAAATTTAATTTATTTCAAAAATGAAAGTTACTAAGCAAAATACATTTACCTGAAGAAAACCAATTACTCACACAACATAACCTCGAACGTAATAAATCAATTCAACGATTAAAATATTGAAACGTAATGATTTTATGAATGCCTGCCTACCTTTAGAATCCGGCGTAAACCTTGGTTGAATAACGAAAAGCTACTGAGTTATGACCACTGGAACGACTTTATTGCCGTAGAATCCTTGAATGGAGAGTGCAAACGTACAGCTATAAAATACGTTACTGTCTCGGCCATTTATAAATAGCTCGAAAAACCACCGGCTTCAGGTTTTATTAGCATTAATATTTTTACTGCTTCGTGCGACGCGTGTACCAAACTTTCTAAGTACCTACTTTCATCCGGTTGATGGCAATTGATGGTTTACTGCTTGTAGTGAGCGGTGCGAAGTTGATTTACTATTTAAGATGTTCGTTTTTTTTCGCTAATATCGATATGTTGAATTTTGGGCTTTTTGGGTTGACCATTAATAACTTATGGGTTAACTCATGCTCTGTTCACAGCAGAGATGTGGGTAGTGACACTGGCTGTTCGACAGTGCCAGTTATTGGGAGTTGAGAATTATGTGATCTGTAGCGATTCACTAAGTACCATCGAGGCAATCAGGGACACATATTCTGATGATCCTCTAATACAAAGCCTACGTGTATCCCCACACCAAGCCACAACATTGGGCTCAACCATGACTTTTATGTGGGTGCCGAGCCATGTGGGTATTCATGGCAATGAGTGTGCAGATGCCCTTTCAAAGACAGTCATTGGTGATAACTCCACCGATATGTTGCCTATGCGCATTGAGGATCAAATCTCCTTCACGCAACATAAGCCAATTCCATCTGGCATGAGTAATGGCAGTACAGGGAGAGGTCACTGGTCTAAGCCGTGTCCTTCAGGACTTGTGCCCGATGGGCCCTTTCGTAACCCTAATTCCAAGGAGGGATCGAATAGTGGTCAACCGGGTTCCGACTGGCCATACCCGTCTTACCCACAGACACCTGCTTAGTGCAGAAGCTCGAGATGTTGTGTATCGGAGGTGTGGGGGTGATCTGTCCGTCCGCCACTTTCTGGAGGACTGCCCAGCCCTTGTCGACCTCCGAGTCCTTCATCAGCCCCCTCAGTGGGCTGACGTTCTATCCGGACCAGACAAGGTCCGATCCCATTTCGCCCCCATTTTCAGGAGGCATCGCAAATTGTCAATCGATTCTAATAATAATTACCTTTAAGCAAATTTTTGTAGAAAATGAAGCTGTTGCAATGGCTCCAAAAAATGTGTTCTAAGGAAATTGGATCAAAAAGTCTATTATACGTTATCACCATTACGCTCCATTTTTTACATCCTCGTGGCCCGGTCTCGTTTAAATTTGGTGGCTATTTAGGAAAAGACGATTTGATAATCCGATATAAATTCAAACATTGTAACATTAGTAGGTTTTACGCATGCCTGAATGTGAAATTGGCTCAAAAAGTCTATTCTTTGAATAAGTGATGTGCAATCACCCTCACTGGTTATTGATCGCTGAGATTATTGGATTGCAGAATGACGATTCTACCCGTAGGAAGTATCAGATACCTACTAACAAGTATTGAGTGGTAATAGTTTATAGTAGATTACGGGATTCACTACTCTCACTCTTTAGATTTATTATATAAGCCAGCTTGCCCCTACCAGCTCCTCTCATTGCGTAACTTGATACAGATAATTAGAGGAGGTACGAAAAAAATCTGAAACATATTGAAAGAAAGTGATAAGAGGCGAGTCGGGGTTTAAACAAGGAAATGATTTACAATCTTGCGAATAATTTTTATAATCGTATTAGCTCTTATATTACGAGTGTTTTGGATTATTTAAACATTAACAATGATCTCGGTTTAAATTTCGAGAGAAGAAAATCTTAGACAAAATCAAAATTTTCTCTCGCATTTTAGTGAATTTTATAGAAAATGAAGCTATTGAAATGGCTCCAAAAATTTAAATGAAAATTTTCGATAAATTTCTTCATTGTAGTCCGTTTTGAGGCATCCTGAAACGAATCCTAGAGTTTAACACTTTTTCATATGAAATATATATATATGTAAATTGTTATTCCAGACGATAACTCTCCTTAGGATTGAGATAAAAATTCCTTTCTTGCGCCAAAAAATCAAGTTTTCCAAACGAAAGAATGTGTTCCTTGGCCAGCACTTATTGAGCACATTACATTTGTCATATTTTTTACCAGAATATCAGTCAAAACAAAATTATCAACAATTAAGGTCGTTATCAATAAATTTTTGAAAAAAATTGAGTTGAAAAACGTACTTAAATTTTATGTTTATTTGCTGACAAATCTTTAAAAAAAATTGCAAAAGAACTTCCCTAATCATTCTTTTAAATTTCAGCTTCTTAGGATAAATATCTTAGAAATTTGCGTTAAGAACTCACTCAGCTGATTGGATCGGTTGGGCAAGTTGAAATCCTATCTTACAGCTCCGTTCCGAATTTCAGCTTCGTAGTTTAAATAGCATAGAAATACGATTTTTTTAATCATGAAATTGGCTCACGCCGCTGATTACTCTACTTTACAAAATTCAGGGGTGGTCCGCATCCGGCCAGATTTTGTCGGTTTCTTGCGTTATTATTGGTGTGCTGAAGTTCAGTTTTTAATTTATTTTAATTTATTTATTTATTTTTTTTTGTTTTAAACTCGTTTTTCCATGATGTAGTTTGTTTCAACTTTTTTTATGCACAAAACTTTCAGGATTTTTTATTCAACATATTTTCAGATTAAATACCTTCCAAAGATTCCTAACCTATGTAAAATGTATCGCTGATTCCGAATATCACCTCAATTTTTCTATTTCACCGCTTCCAACCATCCGTTCCCTCAAAAAACTTGGAAAACGTGCGGGAAAATCCCAGTTTTTTTTGTCATTTTTTCTGCAAATTTCATGAGCCAAGAATAGAAACTTAGGCCTGGAAAAATGCTTTTGGATATGCATCTTGTAGAGGATATTCTTTAGCATCGAATGAGACCAACAGTGCGTTTTTAGGTCCGAAAATAAGGGAGGTGCGATTTATTTTGTCAGATATCACAAAATCACGACCGTCGACGAAACCGGGTTCAACGATCAGCTCTTCCTGTCTATTATAATTTTATTTGGGAATCAATGGACGCTATATAGGTATCCTAAGACCAACCAAATATTCTAATTCCAAATATATATCCAAAGTCGATTGGATGAACAGGATAGCAATAGTGAGCTCTGTGTTTTCTGAGGTTTGTTCACGTCTGTTGTGGTGTCCACTCTCTTACCTATAGGCTCAACATAGCCATTTTTACCCAAGTTTGAGAAGAAAAGGAGTTGCTACAGCCGTATTTTCCTTGCGTTTCAGAGAGTGTAGAACACGATTACAATAGTCATTCATTTTCGATTTCTTAATATATATATTAATATATATATATATGGACAAAATGTTGTGCTCACTACTCCACCGAAACCGCTGGTTCGATTTGGACTACATTTTGTTATGATGTAATACCATTTCGGAACTTGTGCCTCGCTGAATTTGGTGAGGATCAACTGACCACGAGCCGTAATATCAATCACAGTGATGGCGAAATCGTGCTCAAATCGCCTTCACTCACCGTAGGACGTCGAAATTTGATAGAAAGGCTCTCTGGGACAACAAAAGACCAGCAAAGTAAGGGGCGCCATCCTGATCAGGTGAGTGAGCTAATATTACTCCTGTTCACTGTAGAACGTTGAAAATAGGGATAGGGAGCCTGTCTGGGACAACAAGAGAGGAATGATCTAACAGGCTCCATCCTAATCAGCTGAGTACGCCAAAAGTTTTGTCGTCTGTTAGTTCCACTCTGTTGTCTGGGACAACAAGACTGGGATGATCTAACAGGCTCCATCCTAATCAGCTGAGTCCGCCAAAAGTTATGTCGTCTGTTTGATTATAACGAAATTTTATAGGGAGCCTCTCTAGAACATCAAGGGACAAATGAAATGACGGGCTCCACCCAGAGCTGAAGCTGAATGATTCGAAAAGTTGGTTCTGCTCACGCAAACTGCGTGTTTTTTGTCTTTCTATCTACCGTCTTCATGCCACCTTTCACCCTTGTTGCTCTTGTATTCTCAAGCCCGTATTCTCCACTGATGAAACGAAATGCGGGCTGTTCACGCAGTTTTTACGATGTTTTGTCATCCTTAAAAACAATACCAACACTAACTTCAAAAGGACACTAAATGAGTCGGTGATGTGTTCTGTCGCAAATGAGGTTCACCAGCCTCCCACTACCAACTCCCTCAACCACGTTACGTTGGGATGGATTAACACTCACTACCACATATATCAACTTTATTAGGTATAAATAGGAAAACAGGAAATCTGAATTTTAAATGCAGAAAAAATGGGTCCCACGTGGGAATGGAACCCATATCCTTTAACGCCTTTACCATCTTGGCCGCAAGGTCCGCTGAATGGATCCGGCCTGGATCTGAGATCTGAGCCAACACCCCCTGAGGAACCATTACTCTGCATTTCTCAATGAATTTGAATTTTAATCAACTGTACCCTATTAGTTTAGTCACCACTAACGAAACGGCCCGAAGAATTAATTCTTAATTAGGTATATTTAGTCGCCGTATGGGTCCCAGGTGGGAATAGAACCCACATCCTTTGGTTTTCCGTACCAACGCCTTTACCATCTTGGCCGCAAGGACCGCTGAAAGGATACAGCCTGGATCTGAGGAAACAGCTCAAAACCCAAAGGATGTGGGTTCGATTCCCACCAGGAACCCATTTTTTCTGCATTTAAAATTCAGATTTCCTGTTCTCCTATTTATAATAAACCCCCTGCCGGACCCATGCGGCGACTAAATAAACTTAAGTATATCAACTTTACCAACCCTGAATGAATTCTACTTCTCGAAATTTCAGGAATGGGATTTAGATGTTTGTTATTGTTAATTATTCGAAGCATAATATTGTGGATATTCCCAAATTAAGTTTTAAATCCAGCACGAATTTTGTTATTTGGTCCTAATGTATGACGCTTGTATTTGCGACTCCACCAGATAGCACAAGTTCTTAGGAACTTATTTTCTGGTGGGCGTCAGTTGTTTTCTTATTTACCTACGAGTGAGTATAAGACGTACTGTCGACAGTTTTCAGTGTAATTTTGGATTGGAATAATTGAAGCGTTTTGTATATTTTTATTTGTATAAATGTAGTTCATGTGTATTATTTTGATGCCAATAAATAAATAATAAAAAATAAATGAATAATTTCGTAAAGTTTCCCTTCCCGGTAATTCCCATCCTATCAGAACTATCAGCCTATGAATATATAGGGCGTTTACCTAATCTGTGAGGACCCTATTTTCACCGCCACTCCCAACCCGCTCGGCGGGTATTGGGTAAAAGTTAATGATACACGGGAAGCCTTAGCACTCGCATCCACCCCGTTAGCCTTTTAATTATTCCCGTGAATGATGAATGCCCTAGACAGAATACTAGGTTTGGGGAGTTACTGGCGCCTCCGGAGTCTTTTATATCACGAACCGGTTGAACCTAAAGTTTCCGCTTGTCACAGGAGAATCTGAAAAAGGAAGGATTATTTTTGAATGAACAGCATGGGTCAAAATACAAACTTCCAGTCACGAAAGATGATAATGTTATTTATTTATTTATTTTAAATTTTTAATGCACCAAGTAATAACTTATCAACAATATTATTTTGTAAATACTGTTATAAATATTCAAAAGTAAGATACATTAGGGTAGATGCACCAGTAGTAGGCACTGCACCAGTAGTAGGCACTTGTGACTTCAACTCCTTAAAATAAGTTATTGGAACCACTAAAATATTTGAATTTGGCACCGTTTTAAAGGTTAGCATGTGCTATATTTCTTCTAGAATCATCTAGGTGATCGAGGCAGTCTTGGTAACATTATGTCAAATGTTAACAAAACAATCTCCATGAGGTTGTCTGCCTTAACAGATCTGCTAACGAGGTGAGTTTGGTTTTTAGTATATTAGCCCCAATTTGAGGCCATTTTGGATCTATTTTATGTTTCTTGTTATCTTTTATATACCCTCGAAAAGATGTAGAATGTTCCTGTACCTCTAGAAGTTTTAATTTTGGCTAAAGTAAGGTGCCTACTACTGGGTCATAAAAAATACTGATTTTTCCAGTAGTAGGCACTTCTGCCTACTACTGGAAATACCTTCTTTTTCAGTTAGCAACAAAGTTTTCATCAGTTATTAATTTGGAATACGACAGTAGGTATCTGAGGTTTTCTCAGAAAATGAGTAGTTCCAATAGTTGGCAGGGGGTGCCTACTTTTGGATCCCGAAAGTGCCTACTACTGGAATAGGTTTTTTTATCTCAGAACTCCACATGTTAGGATACTGAACGTTTACTACTGTTTACTACTGATGCTGAAGTACCAATGTGATACTTTGTCGTTTTGTGATAGACTGAAGTTTGTTATTAGTCAATACCTAGTAAAACTCCATTTTATATTTTTTTAATTTGTATTACGACTATTATGGCCTATGTATAGCATTTTTTTAAAAGAATAATTCAATATGAGGGCTGAGAAATGAGGTAAACTATGATGTTTCAGGCCTTGATGTATTTGCGATACATTTTCGTTGAGAGGAAATGTATTAATAAAATTCGTCCATTGAGATTCAACTGCCTACTACTGGTTCATTTCCCTGCCTACTACTGGAATTTCAATGCCTACTACTGGTTCATTTCCCTGCCTACTACTGGAATTTCAATGCCTACTACTGGTTCATTTCCCTGCCTACTACTGGAGTTTCAATGCCTTCTACTGGTGAAAAAACTTGCGTCCGGTTTTTCTCAATTTAAAAAATCATAATCGTCTATTATTTAGACAATTTAAATGTAATTAGCTTTGGGAGGAATTAAGTAATGTTGAACAAGCATTGGAAATAAAATAGTATGAAAAATAACATTGTGACACACAAAAAACGTGATTTTTTTGTTGTTGAAGTGCCTACTACTGGTGCATCTACCCTACTGAGTTTTGCTTACTATGCTTCACTTCACTGCTTCACCAGTAGGTAAGATCAATTGTTTTTTTACTTCTTGCGATATCACTTGTATAACAAGGAGACGGACAACTTCCTCTTCGACGTGATATCCTAGCCAATGGAGGTGAATCACAACCAGAGTTGCCAACAGTACGGTAATTACCGTAAACATACGGTAATTTTGATACATGTACGGTGTACGGCAGCAATCTCATTACCATAAGCGAAAATACGGTAAAATGGAAAACCTAGTTAAATGTATTATCATTAATCTATTATGTACATTATTTTAACATGAGTTAATAGCTAAAGGTTACCTTTAACAGGTTTTGAAGAAGCAGGATTGCAACCCTTTTGTTCTTGGTAGGTAGAGTAATCTTGGCAGAGTGAAGAGTGAAAGAAATTCCTTCCATAATTTGTATTAAACTTATTTGCCCTCCTTCACCCAAATGCATGATGCGAGAGGATTTTTAGCAAATTTAATCTTATATAAACCAAATCATGAAATAAATAAGCCCGTTGCTGGAGTCATTTGAACCTAATTCCGATCAGTGAAATGCGATAAATGATGATGATGTCTACCATTTGAATATTCGTCCACTTTCACCGATTTAGAATCCAAGCTCGGCCCACTAGGAACCCCCAAGCCTGAAAAATGACTAGAAGATGAATTTTTCTTGTAACTAACTTTTTTTTTGTTTCTCATACGAAGTTGTATTGAGAAAATGTTTTGTCAGTTGATTCGAAAAGATACCTTCTGAATTTCGTCATTTTTGACTGAATTCATATGATGAACATTTAGTTTTTGTTTAAATATGCGTGTGGTGAAAATACGGTAGGTTTTAGGATGTCGAGAATGTACGGTAATTTGGGAAAGATTGGTACGGTAATTGATGACCATGAGTTAGCAACCTTGCTCACAGCTTGTCGCTTATAGCCTCTCTTACTGTCTCGACGTGAAGTTCATGATGATGATGTTATGAGCGAATTTTGTCATTTTTCACATATATTTATGTCAATTGTATTGAATTTAGAACACTTTGTGTGCATAGAAATCGTTACCTACCTAATAAATTATGCCAAAATCACTTTTAACAAGATGATATATTTTTGAGTAATTCTTGAAGATGTTGGGAGGAGGGGGAGGGGGGATTTCGGTATCTTGTGGTAGGTGACATTTTCTTCGCTTAGGCCCACTTTCATCAACAACTTAAACCAGTTTAATTTCGAAAACAATGGAAATTAACGAAGATTATGGAAATAGTTTTAATTGGTGTACAATCCAGTAAGTACTAGTCGATTTTATTATACAACATAAATCATAACCTGTCGTTCCTAAATATATTTTGGAAAGCCCCGAAAACCTGAATGACAGAGTAATTCACTGACCGTTCAGCAGAAAAAGAACGCCAGAAAGTACCTATGTTATGTATCTATTAATAAGTGTCAAGCGGTTAACACTCTGACCGTTTGAATAGCTCGAACCAGATAGACGACATGGTAAACAAGACAACAGCAACTGTTCGCAATGTTGATTGAAGCTGAGCAAACATACTATAATGATCGCTTCGTGTGGGATGCAGGATATCTGGAATAATAACTCCGATGAAGTATTAATTGAGAATAGTATATTTAATGGCCCTCTTGGCCCTTTATTTAGATGGTGAGGGGGGACACCCCCCAGGCCAGATAAGGGTGACAAGTTTCCGGGTGTGCTCGTATACTACACATACAAATCTTCAGATCACGTGAATTGTAAATGCTTGAAAGAGTCACTACGATCTGAGCGGCTGTTACTGACTTTCCTCATTCAGAAATTATCCACAGATACGAAATTAAATCAATTAACTGGTCATTGTTAATAAACAGTAAGAATAAATACTTGGACGTTCTAAGTATAATAGTCCTGCAATTATTTAACCTCAGTTTTATACATGATAAAACTGATTATGAGTTCAAAGATTGGCATTCCTTTTACCAAGCTGGCCGATCCCCTAGCTACACGTGACGATTCACGTTGTTTAATTGGACCTCTTACAAATCTAAATTTCTAATGACTTATGCCAACACAGATAATATCGTGAACCTTTGCTATCTTGTCATTTCGTTATCAATATTTCCAATACATCTGGAGTTTTAGATCTTCCTTGTTCCCTTGAAAGGTGAAAATTAGTAGATGGGAATAAAAACTCCCAATTTTAATCAAGATATCAAAAGAAAATCCCTCCCTCGTAAAATCTAAGGTAATTCAAAGCGATTAGGTACCTACTGCATTTAATTACACTAGCTAGTTAATTGGGCTGTAAGACCGGAATGGAGTACCTTGTACATACGTATTCGCCTCTTGACGTCCCAGAGGAACTCCATCATATTTTCCATTCGGGCTCGTTGGAGCCCATAGCTTCATATATCTCTTGATGTTTCAGAAAGGTGTCCTTCAACTTTCTAAGGTGAATAGGAAAGAATTCAGCTCACTCAGCTGACCAGGATGGAGCCCGCCATTTCATTCGTCTCTTGTCCGCCAGACAATATACAATATTTTAGCGTAACCAAACTTTGTTGTTACCTATTAGCGTAGCCAAACTTTGTTTGTTATTATTGTAACAAAACTTTGTTTGTTATTATTATTACGCTTATACGCGCATCTTTCCGTCTGTCTGTCTTTCTGTCCGTTCTATCCAGATCTCGGCCTCCTGGCTACCTAGAGACTTTGGTTTTTCACTAAATGGTATTGGAAAGGGTCTATATTTTCCCATTTTGGCAAACTAGTGGATCCGATGACCAGGAGCCAAAATATTACCATAATGATGGCATAATCTTGGTTTTTCATGGGTGTGGCCTCCGAAATTAAACCGTAAATAGGGAGTTGTTTACATTATATGGGTGTTGCCGTGTAACCAAACAGTTGATATTTACGACAGATGAATTCAAAAATACGTTCGAAGTAGAATCTTTTTTTGAAGTTGGAGAGCTTTGACGGGTAGAGGTAATTTAAGAAGATACGTTCATCATTCTCTAATTTCTGAATCCATTTGGACTAGACTATGGACACTAAACTACGACTAGACCAACATAAGACTAGACTAGCTCTACATTAACGGGCACTACACTACGACTACATTAGCTCAAAAACATACCTAGGCTTGCCATCAAGATATGGGTATTCGCCAGGATCACTGGTTTTACCAGGAGCCGAAATATTAACTGTTTGGTTACGCGGCAACACCCATGTAATGGGTTTTGAACATTTTTTTTATTTTAAGACACCCTGTTTAGGTTATACAAAGTCTTTACGTTCATTTAAAATAAATGACTTATGATGATACAATTTTTTTGTAGATTGGATGAATGAATGAATAAAATGGTTGTAGTCGTGAAATGAATGAATAAAATGGTTGTTGGAGATGTCTATCTCTCAGAGAGCTCTTCAAATTACCGACTAAGAGACATCTTGCAGTTGCTGGAAGGGCGTTGTACAGTTTGCTTCCGAGAAACCTCACATTGTGCTTTTGGTCTGACTGTTTCAAGGTCCCCGCAGTGTCTGCTGTAGTGTGCTTCGAGTTGTCAAAAGAGTCAAAGTTTATTCTGACAAAGATCATAAGCTCTATGATATACAGAGCAATCATTATCAACATTTCCAACGACTTGAATAACGGTCTACAGGATATTCTCGAATCGATTCCACATATAATCCGAATCGGGGCCTTCTGTTGTGTATTTACTTTTTCTTACTATAAGAAATAAGTACTTCTTCTTTGTCTCGTGGTACGAAAAACAATCTTTTATATTTTTGTTATAACTCAAAATCATCAGGTAAATTCATCATAGGAAAAAACTTGGATACTAATAATTTGGGTTGTTATTAAATTTCACTGAACTGATGCCAAAAGTAAACTATTTTCCAAAAGATACCTAATAATCACTTCGCGTTCGCGACACTCCCGAGGGAAACAAAGCAATTTATGTTTCTTCCTCCATTTTGGACGAATCCTGGACTTCCAGAGGATAGAGCTGAGTGACAGCCCTAATCTTCTGTCCATTGGATAACTGAATCCGCTGAGTGTTTCCGTCCCGACTTGCACGACGTCTCCAATCTGTATCGCTCTTTTTTCTGTACCTTTTGGCTGTTTCAATTTCTTTTGACTTCTCTCTCTCAGGTTAAGTAGATATTCTCTTTTCCAAACTCTCCAAAAATAATTTAAATACATCATTCCTTTTTTCCATGTCTTTCCCAAAATATTGATGATTTTTTCTACAACATAACTTGGCTCTGTTAGTTCTAATTTTAATAGTAAATTAGGTTCGTTTGTATTCCATTCTCGTAAATTCATTCCGGCTAATTTCATGATTGATTTAGATTCTTCATAAATATTTAACGCTTCTTCGTTTTCTTGACATCCTACGACTAAATTTTCCATATAGAAGTTTTTGTTGAGTTTTTCAGCTAATTTAGATTTGCATTGATTTAAATGATGTTTTATTACACCACTCATCAGGAAAGGACTCGATATTACTCCGAACAGGACCCTCTGAAACCGAAAAATCTGAATATTTGACTCGGTCAGGGGTGCTTTAATATCCTTCAGCCAAATAAATCTCGTGACATCTCTATCTCTAGGATGTAGGCCGATTTGGAGAAAAGCTTTTTCTATATCCGCTGTTAAAATGTATTTGTATGTGCAAAATCTAAGAAGCAAACCTACTAGATCTTCTAGCAGAACTTTTCCTCTATATAGCGACTCATTCAAACTTTTTTCGCTACGCCTACTTTTTGCCGAACCATCAAATACAATGCGTATTTTAGTAGTTTTATTTTGAGGTGTCAGTACTTCGTGACGAGGTAAATGGTGTACTACTGCGTATTGATCAGTTGAATAAATTTTTTTCTATTATATTATTATTCAATTGTTCTTGAAAAATGTTATCATAATTTTCTATTAATGGCGTGTTCTGAATTCGATTGAGTAAAGATTTAAGTCTACCCATTGCTAAACTCCATCCAGATGACAGATTCGGTGGAGGATATGTTCGCCAAGGCCATGAAACTACATAACGACCATTCTCAAAGGTGATGTTATCGTAGAAATTTTGAATAGCTAAATCGTCATTATCGTCGAAGGAATCTTCTGTAATGCCTATCGTGTCTAAGGACCACAAATTTCTTATATCGTCTCGACACTCTTTATCTTCTAACGGTAATTTATCCGGTCTGAGCCACTGAATATTATTAGAGTATGATGATGTTTGCTGGCCATAGACTGAGTATGTACAAAAACAAAAGGTTTCAGATGGATCGGAATTTCGTTGGAATGTTCCAGTAGGAACACATCCGAATTTTGTTTCCAGCAGATACAAGCCTTCTTTCATGGATTTTCTTTTACCTATGATCTCATCGTAATAATCATTACCTATCATAATTTCAATAGGTTTATCCGAGTCTTGGTCTGATAGTTGATAATAATGAACACCTAGTAGTTCCTTGAGTTTATCCTTCGAAATTTCTAATGCATTGAATAACTTCCCGGAAATCTCTGGTACAACACTAACAGTAATCGTCATTTTATCACCATTCTTAAATTTTAGACCTAATTCGACTGTAGATACTGGAAGTTGTGATGGCATAGTCTTTCCAAACACGTATACTGATAAAATTTCTCTACCTAGTATTTTAAATTTTAGTTTCTTACGTAGGTCTTCAGTAACGTAAGTACGATAACTACCTGTGTCGAGTAGACTTCTAGCTCTTACTGTACGTCCGGAACACTGGCTGGGGTTAAAAAGATCTGCCGACACCGTTTTCATTAGGACGTTTTCTGTCACCACGAGCAGTCCTGCTTCGTCTTCGTCCTTTTGCTTGGTATTTTCTGAACCTTTCTTAGCCTTCTCGACGTAGAGAGTAGGACACAGACTGCGGTGGTGTGATTTCCTCTTTTTGCTGTGGAAGCAAGGCTTGTTTTGGCGACAGTCTTTCTGTTCATGGGTGTTTCCGAGACATTTCGAACAGCGCTTCTCGATTTCTTTCAGTCGATCGTCTAGGGTTTTGAATGTGGAACATTCATCACTAAACTGTCCTTCTCTGCAATAAAAACACTTTTTATTCTTGTAATGGTTTTCTGAACCTATTAGTGCGTGTGTGGTGGTGGTCAGATCGGACTTCCGACTTTTATCTCGTGCACTATTACCTTTACAATTACTATATACCCTCTCTAGTACAGTGATATGATTTTTGATTATTTCTAAAATTTTCTCTACGCTCAGTTCCTTTTTTATTCTCTTCTTTTCGATTTTCATTTGTAAATCCGACGGATATTTAGAGAGTATTATGGTGTTGAATAATCTTTGTTGTATGTCTTCACCTAAATTTTGTAACGATCGTAAGTGTTTTTCAATGTTGTCATATGTAACTCGAAGGCTTGTGGAATATCGTGAGGCTTTGGGTTATGACTGTAATTCCTGATAGTGAGAAGTTATCAGTACTTGTGTGTTTCCGAATCTCTCCTTCAGCTTTTTAACAACAGTCTGATAATTTTCTCCCGTCAAAGAAAAGCCTACCACACAATCTTTTGCCTTACCACACAAGTACGTTGATAAATAATGTAATTTTTCTGCAGGTGAGTAATGAGGATTTGTATCAACATTGGACTCAAAAATTTGCCAGAACTCTGAAAAGTTGAATATGTTTCCGTCGAATTTTGAAATATGAAGTTTCGGTAATTTAGCAAATGAATAAGAAGGATTCTGTGTACTTATCGGTGGAACTGAAATTTGAGGATGTGGGCTATATTCAATCAATGATTCTAATTGTCCTTCAAACAATTCACATTCTAATATTAATTCATTGCATTGGTTTCTTTCTATTTCAAGTGTTACTCTGCTTCTTCTATTACTTTCAGACTCACATAAATTTCTCATTAAAACCTGTTTAAGTCGAGCCTCTTGGCTTGCATACATCCTCAATTGTTGGACGTCTGGAAGGTTTTCATTATCATCATGTTCATTTCTTTTCTCTCGAATGAAATCTGAGAGTTTCCTTTTCATTAGCAGCAATAAATCTGTCATTGCTTCTTGTTTTGTATTGGTTTCGTACCTAACCACTCTCTATCTACCAAACTTTGTTGTGGATTTACTTTTTCTTACTATAAGAAATAAGTACAACTTCTTTGTCTCGTGGTACGAAAAACAATCTTTTATATTTTTCTTATAACTCAAAATCATCAGTTAAATTCATCATAGGAAAACTCGGCGCTCCGCGCCTCGCCAGGGGGCAAGCCCCCTGGACCCCCGGTTACCTCTATTTAGATACTTCGGACGAAATTATTGAAACACAGAATGTGTTTGCGTTGTCGCGCAACCAAGTGACAACCAAACAAGCGTCATTGTTTACTATTCATTTATAACATCAATTTATATAGTTATAGTATGAAACTACGAAAAAAAATACGAAATAAATTCGTGATAAATCAAGAGCGATTTATCAAGTAAATGTCCTAAAGAGGCTACATACGAAATTACAGCTTCCTAGAGTGTAAAGTATAGAAATTAGCTTTAAAAGCCATTCATCTGATCCGGACCCTGGACATCGTCAAGTAAATGTCCTAAAGTGGCTACATACGAAATTACAGCTTCCTAGAGTGTAAAGCATAGAAATTAGCTTTAAGAGCCACACATCTGATCCGGACCCTGAGCATCGTCAAGTAAATGTCCTAAAGAGGCTACATACGAAATTACAGCTTCCTAGAGTGTAAAGCATAGAAATTAGCTTTAAGAGCCACACATCTGATCCGGACCCTGAGCATCGTCAAGTAAATGTCCTAAAGAGGCTACAAACGAAATTACAGCTTCCTAGAGTGTAAAGTATAGAAATTACCTATTCAAATTATTTAACCTCCGCTTCACAAATCAAACCGTTTTCGTAATACTCAGATCACCTGCTATGAATCAAATCATCGAAACACAAGCTCAATGAAATCATCAGAAATTAACAAGCGGTTGCAATCATGTTCACAATATCACTTATTGAGAATGATCACCTGTGTGTAAACAATTATTTATATAACCATGCTCATAACTCAGTTTGTTGGACACGCACTTCGCAGTAGTTAACATAATATTGTTGGATAAATCGAGAGCTTTCGAACGAATGGTCAACGAATTTTGTGGGATGAAAAACGACGAAGTACCATATCCCTAGCAACGACTCGGTTGTACGTGAAAATCATCCGTCACACATTTCGTTACCATCCCGCGTTCCATTTTCGGCTAGTTAGTCCATGGCTAAAACACATTCTGTGTTAAAAACTTGGATACTAATAATTTGGGTTGTTAGTAAATTTCACTGAACTGATGCCATAAGTTAACTATTTTCCAAAAGATACCTAATAATCACTTTGCGTTCGCGACACCTTCTGTTTGAGCAGAACTCGACCCACTGCAAGGGAGTTACTCCACAGTAGTAGGCCATATGTCATGTGGGGAGCAGAATGAGCATGATAAACCTGTAGGAGAAGGGATCTAAATCAACTATGAGAAGGCCTCTTCAAGAGATAGTTTGCAGGCGAGCATTTCAGTGAGAGGCCCAAATCCAAACCCACAATAGAGGCTCCCTATCACATTTCAACTGCCTAGGCTGAGTGGTGAGCAGAGAAGAAGTTTTCTTGCTCAGCTGATGAGGATGGAGCCCGCGATTTTATTTGTCTCTTTGTGTCTCCAAGATGCTCGCTGTAAAATTTGAAGTTCCTTGCGTGAACAGGAGAGAATTCAGCTTATTCAGCTAATCAGGACAGAGCCCGTCGATTCATTCGTGTCTTTAAGTCTCCGAGAAACTCCCTATCAAATGTTTACTTCCTAGGGCGTACAGGAGAGCATTTTGCTCATTCTTCACTCTAGGTAATCCAGCGAGACGCTTCTTCTCGCATTACCAAGCTTTCAATAAACCATTGCAAAGAGATGCGCCGAGATAAGCAACAAAGTAGAACTTCGGCCCAACATCGGCCTCCTCCCGAACTCACCCTGTCCGCTGAAACTATCCTGGGAGGAGCATGACCCCTGAGTGACTGATTTGACAATCGTTCACCCCCTGAGTTTGAATAATGACAATAAATTATTATTGTCTTAATCTAGAACTAGTATTGCCGTCTTAATACAATTAATACCTATGTTATTACATTTTAGTATGAGTCACAAGAAAATGGTTATTTTCATTATACTTCCCCTCTCACTATTTTTTTTTTTTTTATCATTCGTTTGTTCCTTCTCAGTGTTTATAATCGATAGTATCTTTTGTTCTCTTGAGTATCTGGCATTTCCTTAGTTTCGTTACGTGCATTCCATATTCTACTTCTAACTGCAGAAACAGCTATCTACTCAACTCTGAACCCACTTAACTGTTTGGTTCCTCCTACAATAACCCTGAGTTGGCGTCATCATTACTAACGAATTTACATGTCAAGAATCTGATATATAAATTGTAGGTATGTTGTGTGTTATATTAAACGAATGGATGGTGGTGTACACTCATTAACAATAGTCTGGTACATGCAATGAAAGAAGTGAGTTGAATCAAAAGAAAGAAACACAAACATATTCAAATAAACAATTCGACTGCATCATTGGATGTTGATCATTGCGAAAGTACAAGATTTATCACGATTTCCCGCCAGATCTGCTAGGTCTACTCAATGTTTTAAGCGGAATTCTGTTTTTGCTCCGAAAGTCAAGCATTCCAAAGAAAATATTATTTCGTTGGGCATCATTTTTTGAGCACAATAAATTGCTCAAATTTCAAAGAATTTACTGAATAATCACTAAATATGACAAAAACTTCTAAAATTTGTTGAATTTATATATTTTTATTCATTTATTATTATTATTTTTTAAATATGACTTTAATAAATTTTGTCACCTGTAAATCAACACATTCAAAAATGTACACACAAAATTATGCTGAAAAATGTACTTGAATTTAATTAATATGTGCTAAAAAAATCGATGAAAACTGCAAATAAGCTGAAAATTCAAATCACTTTTTGAATAGTGGATCGGTGCATTACTATTTAGAATGATTTTGTTGGCCATAAGAATAATATTCAACGATTTCTTTAAACTCTAAGTGCTCGAATTTCAAAACAATTCAATATAATAAGATAATTCAAGAAAATTCGCTCATATGATCATTTCTGGAACTTTTTCGATTTATTGGTCGTGATTAGTTCCGTATGAGTTGTGTGCATTTTAATCCTACAATAACTTTTCTAGTTGTTCGATATACGAGTATATCAACTGCTGAGTGAGGCCCTTGGTCCGCGGACCGCGAATTTTATTTTAATTTCAAATTATTATCTCCTTTGGTTAGGTACACAACAACCCTCAAACGAAGGCAACTCCGGAACATCTCATTCTAAACTCCATACGAACTGAAAGGTTTAAAAGAGGAGCCACGATGACAGCTCCATTTATTTTAAAAACCATCACTTCTCTCTATAAATAGCTTTCTCAACCCCCGACTGTCTCCAAGTCTATGGCTGGCGTAGGGTTTCTTTCAAGAACATCCAAATCATTTCAGGTGCACCTTATTGTTCACGGAGTGCATATTATACTAAAACTATACTATAACTTACATTCATTGTTGGTCTGTTTATCATTTGTCTGCCAGTCAGTCAGGATCAAAACATGGGCGAACTTATATCAGGATTTTATCTTGAGCCCGATATATTCATTGAATTTGATAGGTAAATTTGTTCCGTATGTTAGACGGGAGTTAAACGGTTACTTTTTAGGACGTCTGAAGCTATGCTTCGTCATAGAGGGACGACCTTTCGGAATTGATCCAGAGGGGTGTGGAACAACTCAAGCATAAGAAAACAACTAAATACGAATCCGTTTCAGACCATTCTAAGACCGCCGATAGGTGTGTGTGTTTGTTTGTAATTCTAGACGTTAAATCTCCTTAGGGTTGAGATAGAAATCGTTCTTGCGCCAAAAAATAAAGCTTTCCAAAACTAAGGATGAGTTCGTTTGCCAGCACTTTTTGAGCACATTAAATAGGTCGAAATTCAAGAATGCTCTAAAAAAAAGTATAAAAATGGCTGAAAACGACTAAAAATTGTTAATGAACGTTTTTTAGCAAAAACAACAACAAAACAAAAAACTAAATCATTAGGAAATTTATGCGCACAATTATCCTTAAAAATACCAGTACTTAAATTCAATAAAAACTGCAAAAAATCCTATAAATCCAAAGTCTTTTTTGAATCACAGAATATTATTTAGAACAATTTGTTTGTCATGACACTGGTATGTAAAAATTTCTCTACACTCAAAATGCACAAATTTCAAAACAATGTAAAGTTAAATTATATGATAATTTATTAGAACTTTTTTTAAAACTTTTTTACAGAAATTCTTCACGGAAAAGTGATGCTTGACGGAATTTACGTTAAGTGGAGTACTGATTTTTGAGCAATGCAACTGAAAGGGGTCCATTTACAGCCTAAACCGCACATTCCCTGAAATTTTCTGTAGAAATTAAGTTGGTAGCAAGGAATTTACACACTTTTTTTAAAAACTAAATTCCCCTGTAAAGGCGAAGGGTGGACACCATTAAACAAAAAAACTAAATTGAAGGAGTGAGGAGGACGCCCAGGTTTACCCGACGCCGGCCCTTGGGATCAAAGAAGCTAAAGAACGAGGAGGGAAAGTGGGATGAAAGGAAGTTCCCCTATAAAATGATCGCCAGTTTAAGTAACGAACCCTCAGGAAGCAACAACTCCCGCTGAGATGCCAAACTCGATTAACTCCGTGGCACTTTTCCCACACCTCACCCCGCGCCATGATACGATCGCCGCCATGATCTAGATGTTATTTGTCGCCACGCCTTTTAACTCGGAAATCGCTAGCCGCACACACACACACACACACACACACACACACACACACACACACACACACAGAACTAAAGTTGTTCAAAATGTTCTAAAATGTAAAATTCGAGTAAAATTTTTCATGTTGGAGACAAAAAATTGTTCATCTGCCGAAAGTGAAAATAATGCTTCCGCATGTAAATTAGGGACTGTATTAAAATGTACGAACATACGATTTTGGTCGAGTAAACTAAACGTTTGCAAACAACTATTCACTGTGACCTAATTGGGAACATCAAACAGTCGTTTCGAAATCAGATAGGCCATTTTCCTGGGACTAGATGAGCCGTCGAGGGTATTTTTAGAAGGGCGAAGGTTCTCTCTAGCACCTTTCGAAATCCCGTTGTGCACACAGTTCGGGCGACTTTCTGTGTGGGGGTCATAGGGGCTCGCTAGAAATGCTAATATTTACCACACGTGGACGTGGGAGAGACAGGACGCGGTTCCATTCCCTTCTTGGTGGCCCTAAAGAAGCCTTTCTGTTCCTTCCCATTTCACTGGAAGCATTTTAGGACTCTTCCCATTATTGAGGGACATCAATTATTTCCATCTAGGTGAGATGATAACAACACTATATGAATATACAGGGTGTCTAAACCAAGGATGGGTAAAAAAATCAAGGGATCGATTTTAAACCTCATTTCTGATCGAAAGTTCCACTTTGAGATTTTCTTAAGCGTAAGCGCTTTGTTTTTGTGTTTTTAGGAGGTCCCTCTGAAGCTATGTCTAATAGGCAAGGCTTTGTTAATTAGAGGACGCCTACTGGAACTGATCCTGGGGGGTAGGGGACAACCCATGAGAAAAAAAACCGCATGCTAATCCTCCGTTTCAGACCATTCTAAGACCGAATCCGTAAAAAAAACCATCGGTGTATGTGTGACAAATTTTGTCGACGTTGCCCAGGCCACAATTCTCAACCAATTTTCGAGATTCTTTCTTTGTTCGATCCCACTTTGAGTCTAGTCGTGCAACAAACTTTGGGAATTTTGGATTCCGTGACAAAAGAGGAGAAATGGAGGGGGTAACGTCGAAAAAACGTGTTTTTTTAACAAGTTTTGTCGAAGCTATCCTGGCTACAATTTTCAACCTTTTTTCGTGATTCTTATTTGGCTCGATTCCAGTTTTAGTCTAATTGTGCAGCAAACCTTGGGAATTTCGGATTTGCTGTAGCGGTGGGGGGTGGAGGGGTTAATTACAGGTTCTTTCAATCGCTACCCAAGCTAAAAATTTCGACCGATTTTCGTGATTCTTATTTTGTTTCATTAAAAGTTCAATTTGGTTTTGGGACGTTTGTCAGGAGTTTTAAATTTCATTATCGAAGGTGGTGAATGGAGGGGGTAATAGTAATAAATCATGATGTTTTAACTTATCTCGTCTGATTTTTGTGATTCTTTTTTCGTACAACTATGAAGTTGGCCTCATTGGGGGGTAATAGTTGAAAACCATGATGTATCAACTATTCTCGTTGGATTCTTTTTGTTCAATTATGAATTTGGTCTAGTTTTGGAAACTATATCAGGAGTTTCAAATTTCATGCTGGAAGTATTATGATGGACATTTACTGTCGTGGAGGGGGCTAATGGGGGAAGGGTTATTCCGAGAAGTCATGATATTTTCGTTTTTCTCTTATTTCACCTCTCACCAAAATTATATAACAATCCATCCACAGGGAAGTCCCACTTTTCTCCTCTTTAAATCAATTTTTCTCATCTTTTGAACACATATTCGGAATCAGCGTTAAATGTTCTCTTAATAATAGATGATTTTCATATCCATTTAATATAATACCATTCAGATGCCTTCTAAAATGACAAACAATAATTTTTTTTGGAATTTGGATTTTTTTTAAAATGTTGATCGAATAAAACGGCTCTACTACGGGACCCAGTTCTTTTGAACTTGAGCCTTGGTGGACGTAGTTCTTGTCTTTAAAATTATTATATGATAACTGTGATTATATTTTATGCCACCTAATAAATGTAATTCCTTTCTGCGCTGATAGCTATTTAAAAACTCCGTCGTTGATTAATGATGGAAGAATAAATGTCTGCTTATTATTAGCCTATTTATTTATTAATCGCCACGATCTTGAACGCATCTGCTTTATTGTAGGCTTCTGCAGAGGTGGATGCCGAAGCTTTGTGCAACCTCTTTGCGCCCGGGGGTTGCTGAACTCTCGCGAGCCCGTTCGCGCCACGCGCTCTTCTCTCCGCTGTATCGCTATTCATTGGGATCTCGTCCAAGAATAGATGTGCGGCCGTTAATGCCTGCAACTTTCAATATCGCTGCGTGCTAACGTGTTTCTCTCATACCATCATTAGCACGCATGTCATATGCGATCTACAACGACTGTGACCATGCCGTATGCAATCTGCGAATAGAGGGTGTGTTCTACTAAGGTGGTACGTTTCAATGTGAGACCCAGAGCTAAGTAAGATCCGGGAAATGAATTTCATCTCACCTTTGTCAGTAAATCCCTCAAAAAATGAAGTTCATCACGCTGGACAGGGGTTCAGTCTTCAACCAGCGAAGTCCGTTTAAGATTAGCGAGGTTTGCTTCGAAAACGTCGGTTTTTCAAGTAGATCACAACCATTCTTCCATGAGCTGCCGTTCTATCAGATTTCGGACCCTCTTCTGCTTGGTGCGATATTTAACCTTCACATGCTGCCATAGGTATCATATGGATTTGTGGAAGTTTTGGCAAAAGTCCTTTTTCCTAACATTCGACATAAGTCTCGTCGTTCAAAATAATAGCTGCAATCTATAAAGACGATCGATATTCATGTTTCTAACAATTCAATAATAAATGAACAGCCAATAAATTACACAAACAAGAACGCGAATAGGAACAGATAGACACGAACAGGAATAGGAACTCGATGGTAACTAAAAGACGACTGACAATCTCCTATTCAGATCTCAGGGATCAGAGCTAAGCAATAGGTGAGTTGTTTGCAAACTACACGATATCTTCGAGAGGTAATGTCTAGTTTATTGTTGACAATGACCTAGGTCGCATTCAACAGTGCCGACCCGCCTAAGATAGTATGCCACAAATCGTTTCGGTTGATCAAGTTATCTCTGTAGATCGTATCATGACATGCACACTCAATTTATTAGAACTCATTATTTGTATGATGTTCACAGTTGATAAATACATAAAGTTACTAAATACATAAACTAAGAATAAATTATTCATATGCTACCTTACAACTACACATGTATACTCATATGTATTATACATCAGAAATGAAAAGAAGCTGTAAATAGAATAGGGAAATCAGAATCTCTTATTAGAGACCAGCAGTTCTCTTGAACACCAGCACGAACTGGATTTTTCTGGTTCAGCGTGAACGTCAACCTAAGCTGGGCCCGATGGTCCTAAGGTCCCAGCAAGTCTCCAGAAAGTTTCGAACTACAGATCACCCCTTCATCTGACACACACAACATCACAGCTTCGCAACGACCGATTTCCGAATCCCGAAAATCGGTTGAGAATTGCGGCCTGGGCAGCGCCGACAAAATTTGTCTCTCTCACATACAAACACACACCTATCGTTTTTTCACGGATTCGGTCTTAGGATGGTCTGAAACGGATTTGTATGTGGTTTTTTTTTCTTCTCATGCTTGGGTTGTACTCTACCCCCCTGGGTCAATTCCAATAGGTCGTCCCTCTTAAATGAGAAGCCTTGTATGTATGATCCAGCTTTTGAGGTACGTCCTAACAAAATCTATAGGTGGAACTTTCAACCGGAAATTAATTGCAAAATACTTGGGTGAAGTTTGCCAGATATAACGTGAGACACCCTGTATACCTACTTAACACCTTAAAAAAGTTGGAATTTTTAGTCCTGGAAATTGAACATTTTTATTCTGAGCAATCGGAATATTTTTAACCCTCCCTCCATCACCCCTCTCCACCCGAACTTTCGTTAGTGCGACTGCTTTGATTCCCTTCATTTTAGTGATCTATACAACCATGTGGCACTATCTATAAGAATATGTGCCACAATCAACCTGGGAGACGTTTCCTTAATTTTATTCGTTTTCCAGAAAAGAGACATTGAAAGAGAGATCTTTAAAATTACAACTTTCAACCAAAAAGCAAATATAATGCAAAGTAACTTTCTAGTATTAAGTACCGTACCTGCCTACCTCTCAGACATGTTTCAAGGACTCGAGATCCAATTCTCATCAAAAGCCGCTCGAGTTTTGACGGTTTTCTTTTCAGGGGTTTGGCATTCGTAATGCCTGTTTACCATATAAGTATAGAAAGTTGCCATAAACTCAACCATAAACCTGATAAGTAATGTGGCTGTCGCACTTTCAAATTAATACTCCTTGACCCACTATGAGGTTCTCGCCGAAAAACTGGCTACAATGCGAAAGGCGAAGTTAATAAATACGACAGTTAAATCCAAGTAAGGTTAGAGGTTTTATGAGTATCCTTTCATAGTTTACAGCCAAATCATAATCTCATGTTGAGCGGTCCTCGCTCTAAATCAGTTCTCGTTAACGGCCATCTCGAACGCTTGATTGTTCTTTCCAATGCGTCGGATTTGATAGGCAACTCTGCATCTTATTTTACCGCAGATGAAACCTTAACGGGAACCTATCCCTTTATAGTGTTCATATGCTCGTACTTTCGAAATTGTACCGGTACTTTCATTACGACAGAATGAAATGAAAGGACCTTTGAATAGGTACGCAAAGGAGCAAATCACAGATTCACTTTTGTGGTCGGTAAATTGTAACAAGACAGGTAATAGTTCCGTTTATTTTTTCGATTCACGAGTTTATCTGGCTCTAGTTAATTCAGTCTACATGTGAAAGGTGCATTATGATGGTTTGTTGTACAGTAAGCAACTCTGGGTGGTCTGGAAATGTAAAGTTTTGTCTTCTGCTTTAAACGCGTTTTCGTAGAAAATGAAGCTATTGCGATGGCTTCTATAATTTCAAAATCAAAAAATTTTCGAAAAATTTCTTGATTGAAATCCGTTTATGTGTGTGTGCATGCGTGCTCTTGTGTGTGTGCGCATGTGTGCTCTTGTGTGTGTGCGTGCGTAGCCTTGTGTGTGTGTGTTCCATTTTGCCCTGACAGATTGCCTTCGTGGTATCGGGGCCCCTGCTCGTCTAATTGAGTATGTTGCCTGTCTGTACCACGAAGGCGTGACAGTCCTCGAGGCAGGAGGTGAGGTGTTAGGGGATGTCGTCATTAGGCGCGGGGAACGCCAGGGGGATCCTCTATCGTCACTCCTCTTTAACCTGGTCGTGGATACACTCGGTTAAGCTGCCAGATGAAATAGGGTTCGATATCACCCCTGGGATCGATGGGGCTGATGATGTTATCCTACTCACTGAAACCCGTGAGAGCTTGCAGATCGCCCTCAATGCCTTGCCAGGCAGCTAGTCAGGTGTGGTCTAGTGGTCAACCATTCTTAATTGTGGGTCAATCTCCTTGGTCCCGTCAGGCCGCCAGCATAAGGTGAAGGTGGTGATATCCCTAGTGCTTTGTCTCCCTGCTGTCTTTGATCCCTGCCAGATCCGTGTTGGAGGTCTGGCTGGGGTTGACATCATGGGTGAGGCCACTATAGCCGCAAGCCGTGTGGACCTTGGTGGAGTATTAGATCGTGTTACCAAGGCTCCATTAAAGCCACAACAGAAGCTGCACCTCCTTCGCACACCCTGGGTTAGTCTTTGGCAGGCTTACTGCAGGGACGCTGCTCAAGTTAGATCGTGAAGTTCGCTCTGCTGTGCGCTCTTGGCTAGGCTTCCCATCTGGTGTCCCAAGTGCTTACATCCACGCACCCGTCAAGGCCAGTGGGCTTGGTATTGTCAAAATAGTAAAATTTGTCAAAAAGTTTATAAACAATGAACTTGAACATGAAAAAATTTTGTTGAAAAAGTTCTGCTGAAACTTGTGCTTAAATTTCATAAATACTTGCTGAAAAGCCGGTAATGACCCCTCTGGTTGCGTCTGACGGGCGGATGACGTCTGGAGGTGCGGCTTAAACCCTAATTTAAAAAAAATTAATTGCCAAATAATCGATATAAACTACAAAAAAAAAAAGCTTTGAAAAATCCAGAATCTTTTTTGACCCCGTAGAATATTATCTATAACTATTTTTTTTGGTGGTTTATAAAATTGGTGATTAACAATTTCTTGGCTCTCAAAGTGCTTAAATTTCAAAACAATGTAACATATTATGCTACAATGCAATCTTTCTGCATGGCTGGAGTTTTAAAAAATTTGTTTGAAATCGTTTGTGAAGGCCAATTTATTTCACATGAGACCATTATTCTAAAATTCTCATAAATATATTGTAACTGTGAGCGCCTATTTAATCATTTCATTTAATCCATCAAAGGGCAATATCTTTTATAATTAGTAGCCATAGTCGTATATTTGATTTAATCTGCTTTCTTGGAAATTCGATAAAGGAATTCGAAGGATTGCATTTGATCATATATTTAACAATATAAAAATTGACTGATTTATTGAACTCCTCCTTTCAGCGCAAGTTTTAAACTTAAAGAGGGAAGAAACATATGTTAATTTTACATATTGTATTTAGGTAATTGCATTACTATTTGTATATTCTTAAATAGATTCATATTGTGCATATGCATATTAAATAAATAGTAGAATTTGTTACCGAAATTCGCTAAAAGAGGGAAAGAGCGGGCATTTGTACTAATTATCGGCGTCGCGGCGAGCCTCCAGTATCAGCGATGCAGTTTGTCGGTTGAGTATTGTTTTTTTCATTTTAGGTGTTGAATAACGTGTAGCTGCAACCTAGACGTTACGAAACAGTGGATTCGTTGTACGTAACACGACATCGACCTTCATTTCCTTGGTTGAATTGGCATCAATTCCAAGGACAGTATAATGATTTCTACTCTGACTGTGACAGGTTGATATACCCATCACTTGGTCGAATCCTCATTATAAAAAACTCAAAGTTCGTTTCTATGCATGTTTGTTTGTTCCCAATCGATGGCTTAACCGCAGGACCGATTCTGAAGGGAGTGGTCGTCCAATGATCAGCGAGTTCCGACGTACAACATAAGCTAGGTATGAACCTCCAATACATCCTTCTACTTCATGAACGGCGCTACCCTTCATAACTTTTGTTATTATGGTTGCCAACACGCAGTTCGGGGCCTTTCTTTGTGAAGCTGAAATTGATAGGGTGGATCATTGGGACATTAGGAGACGATTGAATTTATGGGCTCTTTTCTGATCAGCTGAGTGAGCTAAATTCTATCCTGTTCACCATAGGAAGTTGAAATTCGCTAGGGAGACTATCTGGGTCAAAGAGACGATTGCAACGGGCTCTTTCATGGTCGGCTGAGTGAGCTATAATCTCTCCTGTTCACTCTAGGAAATTTAAATTTGATAGGAAGACTCTCTGGGTCATTAAGGGACGATTGAAATGATGGGCTCTTTCTTTATCAGCCTGAGCCTGATTTCGCTACTTTTAGGCTGTAGTTTGGCAAGTAGCCTCCGTAATTACAAATAGTCTGGATATGGTTATTTCAGCGGTCTATGACCGACTAACCCGTACAGGTGGGTCCGTGCAACGCACGGGTAACCAGCTAGTGTTGGTATACAACATGGATGATCCGGGGAATACAAGAGGTGTGTTTAACAGTAAAAAGCGACCAGATACCAATGTATTGACTAGATTAAATTATTTTGCATTCGTACGTAGTTCAATCGTGTAAAACAAATGGCATCGAAGAGGTGCAAAACGGATATCTGATGAGAGACCTGATACGGCACGTACGTGTGGGAAGTGAACTCGTGAACTAGGATCCCATCTTAAGGTACTTGATATCTGAAATATTTATAGGCAATATCCAAAGAATCGAATGAAACCACCCGCAACGCTGTACGTTAATCCGTTCGCTCTCCCTAAAGGCCAGAACTTGGAGAGCAAAATCATGAAATAGTAGAGACATATTTGAATTGGTGAGTTAATCGGTAAATTCTATTATTTACCGCTAGATAGTGCAAGTGTTTCTAAAATAGGGACACTTAAAATTTGCCTTGTAAATTCAGATGATCGTATTAGCTGATGATACCAATGGAATTCTTACTTTGCGAAATCGAGTTTATGTAACTATTGTCTACGGATAGACTAGTGAATCGTTGGTAAGAGTTTTATTAATTTTATCTCATAAATTTTCAGTTAGTAGGTACCTACTTAAATGTCGTAGTATTTAGATCAAGGGGACTAGTAAAAGTTCCTGTCATGCAGCATGATCGTATAAGCGAATTTCCGTAAAGCATCTTATTATATACACTATTACATTTTGCATTACAATTTTTTGTTTGTTTTAATTTGAGCGTTACTTGAGCGTTTTGAGTGCAAAGAAATAGACCAAATTTGTTCTATATAATATTCTGCAATCCAAAAAAGATTTGGAAATTTTAGCTTTTTTAGGGAGTTTTTTTTCGATTTTTTAGCAAATACTAATGAAATTTGAGTTAATTTTTTTTGCATAATTTTGCTTCCTCACCACCGAAGGTAAAGAAGCTTTATGTTCGTGATCGAAGTCGAAAAAATTGTTGTCCTCCAAAATCAAAATTTCTACTTGCTTTTTGCGTTTCAGAACGTGCTGATCAATTTTAGTCCCGTGTCCTCTGTCTGTCTGGTGTCTATGTGTGTCTGTCTGTGGTCAATTCTTGTCACGCCCAAAACTATATCAAGTTTCAGTCCTAAATCGATAACATTTTCAGAGATTATGTGGGTTAGCTTCTAGAAGGTCCTCCATAAATGCAATTGCCGTTGGATTATTAGTACTCTTTGCGCATGCGCAAACGTTGTTTTTTATATCGTCGACTTATGGATCATTTCGACTCTCGATTCATTACATAAAGCTCTCCGCTTCATTATATAAAGCCCCTGGACCTGTCTTAATCTATTTTGCCCCTTAGGGGAAGGTTCATATGGGTGAAAGGATGTCTCGGAAAGGAAAATTCCTAATGAAATCACGTCGTCCAATTTAATTGAAAGCCAACGTACAATGAAACGTCCCTGACATTGCGAAAAGGATTCGATAATAGGTGAAGCCGGGGCGGATTAATAAAAGAAGGATGTCTCGTGAATGGATGCAATCATCTCATTGCTTCGAACCATGTGCATAAATGGAGAAGACCATCACGCCACCCTACAAAAGATGTTTATAGACGTCCGTCGCGTCAGGTGACCTTCCCGAAAGGATGTTCGCCGGAATAGGAAGTTAGACGTAGAAAGAAATAAAAAATAAATAAATAAATAAAGTCATCGATAGCTATAAAATTATAACAGATTAGGGGCCTGTTAGGGCTTGAAAAGCCATAGTCTAGTCAGTATAACAGTAGTATCTTCCCAACAGGAACCCAGTACTTTATAATAACGATATAAGTCCTACCTATTTGTGGCGCTATGTGACCTGGCAAAGCTGTAATGCCGATCAAAATGTAAGTAATGTACTAATGAATATTACCAATGAACGGTCCTCGCCTCAGACTAAACTCTAGCCCAACACTGTATTTCAGTATAACGGTCGACTATGAAATCTTCTGGGTCCAATCCACAGTATTATTTTTCCTTTTAGTATAGCCATAAAAAAGTAGTAGTAGGTAGGCACTTCATCTTCATGAAACACATAACAGCCACAAGAACCATTACCAGCTATAAGAGTTTATAGCTAAATAGATAACAACAAGCTACTTTATAATGAACTGATATTGAATATCGGAAATTGAGACCACGCTGACGAGAATAAAACACCAGACGAATAAGCACAGTAAGTAACCACAGTAAACAACGAGGCGAAGGCGAACAAAGATGTGAGCACTGAGCAAGAAAAATTCATGTACCTGGGTAAAAACCTAAAATGCGTCATATTGAAGTAATACCAAAGTTGAACACACCTGGACGAAACTGGTAGGTAGGTACCCTACATACCATGGAAGAAGGGAAGTCCACTTTTCCATGTAGGTACTGTGAATGGTAGAAAGAATACAGAGAATGTGTACTCGTTGATCCATGTGAAAGGTTTTGCCTTGGATTTTGCTCAGAACTCTAAATCCCGGTAGATTCAAGCCTCAAACCGGTAGCCCGTAGAAAAAGTGAAATATCGGTAGATCTACCGGAATTTTGAGAATTTGGGCTTGTGTATCTTGATCAGTAGTAGGTACTTGTACCTTAACCGTTCTACCTCACGCCCCTTTTCGGCCGTTCGGACAGTCACAGAACGCGTTCTGATAGTTTGGTTCGCTGTTCTTACAGACAATCCCGAACCGTTCTGAACCCACCCTACCGGTTCTGGATTTTCATCAGAACAGATGGTTCTGCACATGCGTACTCGGCGATTACTCGTTATCACTGCTAACACACGTAATCACTCCATCCTTCATTTTAATTTAGGAACCTAGGTACTATGCTTTTGTTTGCTATATTCATATTGTTTAAATTTGTTTAGATGCATTTGTTCTGTTCTTATTATTACGATAATAGTTTTGAAACTTTTATTTTTCGTAATAAATGGAATTGACGAAATCATATATTATATGTACTGTGAACATAATCGACGATTCGGATGCTGAATTTGTACAGTTAATTTATTTGTTATTATTTGTTCTGTGTCCTGATCTAACTATAAAGAATAATTCATTTTGAATCAAGTTTATTCTTGAAGATACTGTCCCACTGATGAATTCTGTAGAATTTAAACAATTCAGGGTAAGCAGGGAAATTGTGAATTTTGTGATACAGTATGTAAATTCTTCTACGAGGCTGGTCTTTATTGAATATTAGATTCTACGTTATCTTCGCTACCTACTGATCTTCGTTTCGTCTAGTAGGCCCCAAAGTAGGTGAGGGAGGTAGGTAATACGTACCTGCATATCTTCTGTTGGTTTTAGCGGTCTTTCATGGAAATGAAGCTACCTACTTATTGAAATGGTTCCAAAATAGTTAAAAATGAAATATTCCAAAAATTTCTTCATGGAAGTCCCTTTTGAGGCATATATGTGGGTATGTATGTTTAAGTATAATGTAGCTATGTCTGGTCCTAGACGATAGGTATCTCTCCTTAGAACTGAGATAATTCTTTTGCCGAAACCTAAGTTTTCTGCACAAGCATGTTCCTTGAGCGATTAATTCGCTGAAAAACTTTATCAACCATACAAACCAACTTATAGGTTGATACAACATCCCATCTACGTTAGCTTGAATGGTGTCTATAAACGATACTTATTATTTGATAGGTAGTTTATTGAGTGTCAATTATTTCAACTATACTAGGTGCAAAAACTTCATGGATAACACTTTTTATATTATCTTATCAAGGGAAGAGCTTATGTTCTACCAGCAGGTTCCCAAAAACCGGCCTTTCCAGAGGACTTTCCGGTCTAAATATAAAACAGCCTCTGTACCTTCATTGGGCCCTCGGCCGAGGAAATTAATGTGTTGCCAGGGTTCTAAAAGAGGGCCCCCGTCCTTTAAAAGTCATCCCCAAAGAGACCTAAGCCGTCCTGGAGGATCCGGTTTCTAAAGGAGATGTCCTTCTTAGGGGAGCAAGACACAACCAACTCGGCTGTGCAATGGATTCAAAAATATTGAATAAGTAAATCTTGATATAGGCACTGGCTGTGTATGATTAGGTCGAATCGAGCCTGCCTAAATCTTAAGGGCTTAATTGTAAGGAAGTTATTCTACTTATGCCGACCGTGGCTTGTTCTTAATCTGGCATACCATCTGGCCCATCATTTGGACTATGGCATCATATGAACACTGTCAATTGTATCATTGTCATTGTACAGCACTCGGCTGCGCAGTGAGTTCAAAAATATTTATTAAGCTAATCTTAATGTGTGTATAGTATGTACGTATATTTATTTAAATAAAGCTATAAAGATTATTGCAAGAGTTCGAGTAAAAAATATGAAAGTGCAAATAATTATAAGAAGGATCTCCACCATGAAGACCGTGATTATTTTTCTCTTGACTGAGCACTTGAGACTATTCCCAAAATAGAATACTGAGACGAGACTAAAACGCGTGATTCTAAAACCAGCGAGATTATGAACAACGATCGATGGCATTTAGAACATCAATCATTCCGGCTATTGACCCTTTTGGACATTTCTTTTAATGAATTATTTTATAAATACATCAAAAAGATATCGAATGTACCTATACTACCCATTATAATATACCTATACATACATTATCAGTGTTATGAAGTCAGAAACAATGACTGGAAGGGCTGAGTTTTAGGATAGTTGCACTGTTCTTTTTGTGGAATTTTTTTCTTTTTTTCCTTGTGGGTAGGAAGAATGATTTTTTGGCACAATTAAATGTTAACTTTTTTAAATTTATTTATTGAGACTATTTAAAAACAAATATACTTATTGACACTTTGTTAAAATACTATTAATGGTGAGCAAAATGTGCTTTTTTCATGGAAAAAGCACATAACATGAAAAAGAAAAGTAAGTAACTGTCTCTAAGAAAAAATATACCAACACTTCACATCTCAATTATATCTAAAATATGACGGGACCGTTGGAGTCTTGAATATAAGGGTCGATGAAAACCTTCAATTGTTGTAATGCTCAGCATTTCGGGTCACAAAAGTACCTTTAACTATCTATAGAGACTTCCACCGAGAAACACCACAGGAATTCCGACAAACAGCAATGAGTACTTGAGTGTTAACTACAATATATATTTCACTTGCTTACAGGCATCATCAGGTTGGCAGGTACCCACAAGCAAGTATCAAAAAAAAAAATAATAATAATAAATAAATTAATAAAATTTTAAAAACCGCTGCAAATTATTACACAAAGGTTTATTATTTCTGATTTTTACTCTTCTATGCAGAACACCTGTATATAATTATTTAACGAATCGTTAGGAATGTATCTTGAATATATCTGCATAGATGTAGACGCTTACTGAAGATAAATTAATGAAATTAAATATCACACGTACCTTTTTCCTTGTAAAGTATTTAACACGAGCTGATGGGGTGCCGTGACTTGGGGTAACCGCGGCGCGTAATGATTCTTGTCTGCTGCAAGCCTAACACTATCTAGCGGTCTTTGATGAAAATTAGCTGATCTGAGTGGCTCTTCTCTTTGCTAATCGTACCCAGTAGGCATATAGCGGTTCCATACTAAATGGCAGCCTCCCAGATCAATTAGGAGGCTAAAAAATCAATAGAATGATGACGTCATAACGACTTAATTTT